>JASDQU010305436.1:41483-62086 GCA_032191745.1 Picea mariana
TTATCTCTGAGAAGAGATGTGACGACTGCACTCATTCGCAAGAAGATGATTAAAATGAGGCTTTGAAGGCATTTTTACAATAAACAGGAATGCCCAAAACCCTAGATATCCAAAAACCTAACCCTAGGAGATGAAGCACCAAAAGTCATGTGGGCCCCGTTTAGGTAAGTTAGTACATCAACTTCCTGGAGTCATAACTTTTGCATACGATCTTCGTTTTAGGTGTATGATAGCCCGTTGGAAAAGTATCGTCAAGGATATTCATTTTGGGGGAAATATCAAATTAAATTCCATATTTCAACCCGTTATCCCAAAAAACATCGTTTAGGGCCTCAAAACAGCTCCAGAAGTGAAAAACTGCTAAAAATAGTAAATTACCAAAATTGCCAGAAAACTATTTTAAGCCAATTGGAAAAGGTGGGAGGCCACCGATATCCACCTGGATCAATCCTACTTTCTTAGGAAGCAATGGTCTCCATTGCGTTGAGTTCCCCCATCATATGAGGAAATTTATGCTGAATTTGGCCCTGGGTGAGCCACTTGCCTTGGTGCAGAAGTTGCCCTGCTTTGACGACTCGATAAAGATAGATCCTTTACTATCGAGTGCCCTTGATTTGTGTGTCCACAATATGATCACTAGATTCATGTTGTATGCAGTCTGGGTTGATATCTATTGGTGTCAGCTATTCTGCTACTTCTGAGGTGTCCAATAATGGTGGGAAATAAGGGAGAAGGAGATCCACATTGAACACTAGGTGCAGGCAAAGGAAAGGAGGAATGTTGAGCTCAAAAGAATTATCCCCCACGACCTTGGTGATGGTGTACGACCCATAATAGAGTGGGAGAAGCTTCTGATGGGGTCCTGTAAGGCGTTCTTTCTACAATTGCAACCAAAATTTTTTGCCCACCTGAAACTTGTGTGGTAGACAATGTTGCTCATGGCGCTGCTTGTACTTGTCATTGGACTTTTGTAGGATATCCTGAACCTGTTGGCAAATGTGTTGGATCCGCTCAATGAACTGAGTGGCTTTGTCAGCTTCAGTTGAAGCAGGAGATGAGTCAGTCGAGGTGACCGCAAGGGGAAGTGCAACATCTATGGGACCCAATAGTTGGAATCCCAACCCCACCTGAAAGGGGTTGTGGCGAATTGAGGTATGCAGGGCTCGATTGTAGATATGCTGGACATAGGGAAGGCTCTCATCCCATGTGCAAGGGTGCTTGTAATTATACATGTGAAGGATATGCACAATCATTCGATTTACGACCTCGGTTTGGCCATCTGTCTGGGGGTGGAAGGCCATGGATTTGGTGAGCTTGGTGTCTAGCAGTGACCAAAGGCTCGACCAGAATGTGCTGAGAAATCGACTGTCCCGATCTGAGAGAATTTTTTGCGGGACTAAACTGTACCCAGACTCGTTCAAAGAAGAGATTGGCAGTGGCCTCGAATGTGATGCTCTTATGGAAGGCAACCAGAATCGCCATCTTAGAAAAGGGATCAACAACCATAAAAACACAGTCATTTCCCTGCTTGGTGGATGAAAGACCTGACATGTAGTCCATTGAGATGGATTCCCATGGCCTATCAGGAGTAGGAAGAGGGGTGTACAGGCCCTATTTCTTAGTGGTTGGTTTGGCAATAGCATAGGCAGTGCAGAACCTGATATACTTGATGACCTCCTGTCGAAGTTTCGGCCAGTAGAAATGTTTCTGTAGCATCGCCACTGTATTTTCGATGTTGAAGTGTTCTGCCACCCGACTGTAGTGGACTTCCCAGATACATTTTGCTCCTCGCTTGATGGAACACAGATATGGCCCAGAGGACACAACAACCCATCCTGAAGATGGAAATTATTGACAACTGTGTTTGCACCCAATATTTGGTAGGTGGTGGCGAAGTCCAGGTCTGTCACATAGAGTTGGGGCCGTCCAGAGGTCTCATGGCCGCAAGAGTCTAGCACCATGGTGAGTGTTGCGACTGGCGGTCTGCTGAGGCAATCAACGATGCAATTAGTGCTTCCTGTTTTATACTTGATGTTGAGGTGGAATTGATGCAAGTATGTGGACCACTTTTGATGGCGGTCATTCTGCAATTTTCCTTATGTCTACATGAACTGCAGTGGCTTATGATCAGTGTGGATGACTGTCTCCTTCCCAAGAATGTAATGTCTCCACTGGTGGCAGGCTTTCACAATGGAGTACATTTCTTTTTTGTAAGTAGGGTACTTACGGACAACATCTGATAGTGTCTCACTATGATAGGCCACGGGGTGGCCGCGCTGAGTGAGAACGATGCCCACAACATAATCTGAAGCATCTGTCTCAATATTAAAGGGCTGTTGCAAGTCTGGTAGTGAAAGTACTGGGACTGAGCACAAGTGCTGCTTCAAATATTCAAATGCTTGTTGTTGGGACCAGCCCCACATAAATTTTTCCTTACCACCACCCCTAGTTATTTGGCTGAGGGCCCATGCAATATGGGAGAATCCCAACATGAACCTGCGGTAGAAATTGGCAAGGCCCAAGAAGTTCCAAAGATCAGTGAGCGTGGTTGGGGCTGGTCAGTACGGATGACTTGGATCTTGGATGGATCCACATGTATGCCATGCTGATCAACGATGTATCTTAGGTAATGGACCCTGTCCATGCCGAAGGACCATTTTTCCAAGTTGGCGTATAACTTGTGCTGCCGCAGGGTGTGCAGAACCTACTGAATATGCTGCAAGTGTTCGACCCAAGTCTTGTTGTAAATGGGAATGTCATCCATATACACCACTACAAAAGTATTGGTGAATGGTCCCAGGATATCATCCATCATCCTCATGAAAGTGGCCAGAGCATTTGTCAAACCAAAGGGCATGACCAACCATTCAAAAAGGCCTTCTTTTGACTTGAAGGCGGTCTTTCATACATTTGTCTATTCTATCGGGACCTAGTGGTAGCCAGACTTTAGATCAATATTACTGAATTATTTGGTCCCCGTGAATTGATCAAGGAGATCGTCGATTCAAGGAATCGGGTACCAGTTTCTGACTGTGATTTTGTTTAGAGCCCGGTAATCAATGCTGAGTCGCCAGGTTCCATCTTTCTTCTATACCAACACAATTGGGCTCCCGCAAGGTTTTGAGATGGGATGGATGTGGCCCTTGTGGAGCAGTTATTGGATCTATCGCTTGATATCCTCATTCTCTAACAGAGAGTGGTGATAGACTAACCCATTGGGCAGTGGTGCATCGGGGGTCAGATCGATGGGGTGCTTGACCTGGCAGTGCAGAGGTACCCCGATAGGCGAGGAGAAGATATCCGAGTATTCTTCCAAGACCTTATCTACTTGCTTCTGATGTGTGGAGAGGTCGACCACAGAGGCCCTAGATGTGGCTGTGATCTTTCTCTTATTCTAAGAGTGAATCATGAAGAAGACAAACTTCCCCGTCCGAGAGATGACCTTCCTACATTGCTTAGTAGAGATCAAGGAAATAACACTAGGTGGGACTGCCTCGGGTATCTTGTACAATTTCCTGTTCAAATTAATAATAACACTACGAGGCCTAGACTCATATATAACATGACGTTTCCATAAATAAGGTTGGCCCAAAAGAACATCACAAACTTCAAGAGGAGAAACATCACACAATACCTCGTCTTTGAAGGGATTGATGTCGTACGACAGTCGACACTATTGGCTGACGCAGAGATTGCTTCCTTGGCGGAGCCATCCAATGGTGTAGGGTTGTGGGTGTGACATTCTTGGCAGGGCCAACCGCTTGATGACCTCTACTGAGATGAGGTTCTTCTGGCTACCACTATCAATGATGAAGTGCATCGAGGTGCCTTTTACCCACATCTATGAATGGAAAAGGCGCTCTCCTTCTTATGGCTCATCCGGTTCACCAAGCTGGAGCTTTGTGGTAGAAATAGTAGCACTAGGTTCTGCGTCAATGATCTGTCTTCCCCTTTCTAGTTCTGGTTAAGAGTCAGATGCTGCATCTGATTAAGAGGCTTTTACTTCGGCCACCAATGACTGCTTTGAGCGGTAGTCAACAGTGTTATGCCAAGGGTTCTTATGGAAGTTGCACCACTTCCCAGTATCTTTCTTTGTCTTTTCGGTGTCCTTCTTTTCTTGCGGCTTGGACTGGTTGTTCTGATACTATCCATCTTTGCTCTATCCTTTGTTTTGTGGGTTGGGGCCGCCATTTCCTGGATTTTGTTGTGAGGGGTTCCCAGGCCCAAATTTCTGCGTCTTTTGTTTGAGCTTATGCTCGATTTTGATGGCATATCGGTAGGCCGCGCCCAAGGATGAGATGTACATAAATTCCATTTCAGTATGGATGTATTTATGAAGAGCATCGCGATACTTGAGCACCAGATGTTGCTCCGAATCTTTGATACCTATCTTGTTGCACAAGGTATCAAATATATTTATGAAATCTGGCACTGCTTGGTCTTTTTCTTGCCGCAGTGTGGTCCATTTGGTATACACGTCGTCATAAATTCCGATAGGGTAGTATTGTTCCTTAATAACATACATGAAGGATTCCCAGATGGTCATGACTGTAAATAATGAGGGCTCCTCTGTTTCCTTTTGCTCACAGAAAGTTTCCCACCAATATTTGACACGGGGAACGACTTTGAGGAGCGCAAAAGTAATCTTTTCTCTATTCGAAAGGTTATGGATAGAAAAATACCCTTCTAGTAGATTCAACCACTTGTCTACAACATCTGTGTCTATCTGACCTTCAAATATAGAAATATCGAAGTTTATTTGTACCTTGAAGGGGGCGGTTCCTCCACTCGAAGAAGATGCATCGCCTGTTGGTAGCCGCCAAAGGATTTGCGCGAAACTATCCATCATCTTGCTCCTCTGTTGCGTGAGGGATTCCTCAATCAGCAGTTTGAAAGGATCTCATGTTCCATCATCTTTCTTTTCTCTTACCATGAGAGGTGGCTTGGGCATGCAAGAGCTTTTTTCCTCAAGAGAAACAAGCTCGAGACCCAACTCTTTGTACTCCGACCTCGTTGGGGACATGCATTAAGACGACAAGGAGCATACCACTCTGATACCACTGATCCAGATTTATGAGAAGAACAAAATGAATACAGATTATTAACAGGTGCTTAACACAAAATAATAGAGATACAGTAAAATCGGTTTTCTATTCAATAAGGAAATAAGTTGAAACTGTAAAATGCACTGGAAACAAGCTTGCTGGAATGGTGGCGCCTTATCTTTGAGAAGAGATGTGACGACTGTGCTCATTCACAAGAAGATGATTACAATGAGGCTCTAAAGGCCTTTTTACAATAAACAGGAATGCCAAAAACCATAGACATCCAAAAACCTAACCGTAGGATATGAAGCGCCAAAAGTCATGTGGGCCCCGTTTAGGTAAGTTAGTACATCAACTTCCCGGGGTCATAACTTTTGCATACAATCTCCGTTTTAGGCGTATGATAGCTCGTTGTAAATGTATCATCGAGGAGATTCATTTTGGGGAAAATATTAAAGGAACTCCAATATTGCAACGCTTTTTCCCAAAAAACATTGTTTAGGGCCTCAAAATGACCCCAGAAGTGAAAAACTGCTAAAATTAGTAAATTACCGAAATTGCCAGAAAACTGTTTTGAGCAAGTTGGAAAAGGTGGGTGGCCACTAATATCCACCTAGATCGATCCTCCCTCCTTAGGAAGAAATGGTCTCCATTGCGTTGAGTTCCCCCATCAGATGAGGAAATTTCTATTGAATTTGGCTCCGGGTGAGCCACTTGCCTTGGTGCAGGAGCTGCCCTGCTTTGACGACTCGATAAAGTTGGATCTTATACTATTGAGTGCCCTTGATTTGTGTGTCCACAATCTGATCACTGGATACCTGTTGTATGCAGTTTGGGGACAATATTGAAGGAACTTCCATATTGCAACCCGTTTTCCCAAAAAACATCGTTTAGGGCCTCAAAACGGCTCCGGAAGTGAAAAACTACTAAAAATAGTAAATTACCAAAATTACCAGAAAACTGTTTTGAGCCAGTTGAAAAAGGTGGATGGCCACCGATATCCACCTAGATCATTGGGATATAGTAGTTGTAAGGTTTGGGAATGAAATTTAATATGATCAACTTTATGAAGGCCCCTATTTATTTGGTAATCGGTTTTTCTTGATTCACATGAAGTCTAATTAGGAAAGCGATTGATAACCAATCATAGTAGTTTTTTTTCAAAGAGATCATAAAAAATAATGACATCAAAAGTGTACACTTCATTTAATGTTTCTTACAAAAATATCAAATATTATTATTTAATCATCACATCAACACAAAAAGATTCATTAAAAAGTATTAAATATAAGTTACAAACAATAAAAGAGAAAAGTATTAAATATAAGATACAAACAACAAGAGTGGTAATGAAAAACAAGAGAGGTAATGAAATAGCATACACTATCAAACCATAAATCAAACATCATAATGAAATAGCATACACTATCAAACCATAAATCATACATATTTCCACTCAAGTAATTACTGGCAAAACCAATTTCACATCTCGACAAAACCCTCTATACTACTTGATGTAGCCAACATCTTGATCTAACACATTTCACATTTTTCATGCTTGCCTAAGGCTACCTTGCAATGTCCTTACATTACCATAGAATGCACGTTAAGAATAATTGGTTTATTATTTACGAGAGAATTATAAGAAACTTTCCACTCCAACCATTAGATTAGAGAAGTTCACTATGATGCATGGAAAATATTCTTTGACTATGAATCCATGATGTTAATATTTACACCAATTAAAGCGATTATTCCACACCAATTAATATTTGCACCAATTAAAGCGATGTTGGCAATTGAAGTTACCACACCAACATAAATGGATTCATAAAATATTCCAAGGGAGGGGCATAGGGAATAAGAAACTTTGTTGGTCATTTCACTTGATTATCTCATGTCATATTTCCTGATATATCTTTTTAAATAAACATAAATGGATTCCTAAAATATTCCAAGGGAGGGACAAAGGAAATACGAAACTTTGTTGGTCATATTTCCTGATATATCTTTTTAAATATCAATTATTTGTCCTTTGTATTGGCCTCGTAATTTACCAAGGTCCTCCTAAAAAAAACATATAATCATGATTTTAACATATCAAAATCAAAGTACAAAATAAAGAAATAGAGTTGTGTTTTTGCAAGTCCTAACAACATGTAGCAAGCATTTTAAAAGGTATATTCATTATCCAAACAGGTTGTCTCTAAGGACTTGGTTTTATTATTGGTTAAGGTTAGGAGGGACGGGGTAGAGGAGACTATGTCTTCTAAATCCATTGCTTTTTAAAATCCTAATTTAGAATGGGCATGTTTGTATTTACAGGTTTATTGATGTTGAGATTATAGTGAGTTATTGTAGATCATTTTGATGGACTATCATTTCATGTTTTTCATACAATGACTTTGATCTCGAACTCATAGGGTAAACCCATATTCATGGACTATGCCTTTATGCATATGCCAGTTGAAAAGTAATGATATTTGATTAACGGAAATATTGCATTTTTTTCTAGTAGTTTGTGTATGTGCGTACGCTCACATGTGTGTGTATAAGAGCATGTTTTTGACACTAACCATAATTTTGTTTCTAGATCTATGCCTATGCAAGTTGAAATGTGCTGCTTTTGTTTGGTTAATGGAAAGGTTACACTTTTTTTCCTAGTTGTGTGTACTAGTCTTAAAGAGCATGTTTCTGACACTAACCATAATTGTGTTTCTAAATCTACTACTATTGAACATTTCCACCTCACTAAACACCATACATGTTTCAACAAAATGACAAAGTTTTTTCCATAACCCATTATTATTCCACTCACCTTAATAGGGAGGCTACTAAAATAAAAAATAACCCAAACAATATGAAAAACGAATATGTCTAAAGACTTATCTCCCCACTATTACTTTAGGCTATAACTTAAAAACTTTCCATTCACATTTTTTCTAATTTCTTCTTCATTTACTTTCTCTCTCCCACACACAAGATAGGAGAGAGAAAGTAAACGAATAAGTAAATAAAAAATCATGAATGAGAAGTTTTTAAGTTATCGACACACATGCACACACCCACTTTCTCTCTTCCATCCCATGTGTGTGTACACACAAAATGGGAGAGAGAAAGTTTGTGTGTGTACATAGGATGGGAGAGGGACATTATATTTATAGAGAATATGGGAGGGAAAAAGTAAATGCTGAGGAAATGAAAATAATGAATGGAAAGTTTTTAGATTACAGACTAAAGTAATAATGGGGATCCATGATTGGATAAGTTTGTAGACATCTTCTTTTCTGATATTGTTTGGGTTCTTTTCTATTTTAGTAGCCTCCATAAAAAGATGAGTGGAATAATGATGGTTTATGGAAAAAACTTTGGTGTTGTTGAAACATGTGTGGTGTTTAGTGAGGTGGAAATGTTCAAAAGTGGTATATCTAGAAACACATTATGGTTGGTGTTAGAAATATGCTCTTTAACATTGGTTTGGAAACACTAACTCATTTGGCCAATGTAATATATCTCAGAAGAAAAAGGAATCTCATAAATGTCGTGTTGCCTAAGTAAATCTATCTAGTCTTTCACATAATTGCACATGTTCCTTAGGGTTCTACGAGGTTTAAAAATTTCATGGACATTTTTCTTTTTTCTTTTTAAATATTAAAAAAAATATTTTTAATGGTCCCTTACTCCCTTGGATATAAGAAAGGTTTGGGAAATTCTAGTTTGGAAGCTTTGGGAATGATGTTTATGATGACCAACTTTATGAAGGTCCTTGGTTATTTCATATTAATTTTTGCTTGATTACATGAAGTGTAATTAGGAAAGCAATTGATAACTATTCCTAGTAGTTTCTTTCTGGAACTGTGAATTTTATAAAGTTTTATACATTTTTATTTTGTTAATTTCTTCAAATGTAAAGAGATCATGAAAAATAATTACATCAAAGTGTAAACTTCATTTAATGTTTCTTGCAAATTATTAAATATTATTGTTTAATCATCACATCAACATAAAAAGATTCATTAAAAAATACTAAATATAAGTTACAAATGACAAGGGATCCAACGAGAAAACGTACATTGTCAAATTATAAATCAAACATATTACCACTCAAAAAATTCTTATTAAAACCGATTTCACTACTCGACAAAACCATCTACACTATTTGATATAGTCAACACCTTGTAACCCATTTTACATTGCCCATGTCTTCCTAACTCTTCCTTGCACTACCCTCACACTACTTATTCATTCATTTGAGCTACCCATACTTGCTGAGCATCATCCACGTGTATTCAAATCCTACCCACAATTTTTTAGAGATGCTTGCATGTGTTAAAACCTTCTTGGGCTACTTGCATTTGTTGATTGTTATCTATAAGTATTTGGATCCTAACACAAGCCATTCATGTATKGAGATTATTGACATGCCTTAAAACAAATAAAAACCCTATTGTCGTTGTTCTAATAAGCCACATTTCTTATTTCCATTATGACCATATTTTGACACCTTCAATACTTGGACAATTTGCAAGGAAAAAAACAACAATATGAGAAGCCAAATTATGAAGTAAGGGAATGAAGAAAGCCTAAGAGAAAGACCAAAACGAGTAGAAGAATTTAACCATCCCGCCTTTCATCATTACGGAACTTGGAAATGCACTGTTTGATCCCTTCTTTATTTCTTGCCACAACCCATCAAGGCCACTCTACTCCTAACCGTGGAAACTTCTTCCTCCTTGCAAACACTTTTTTAGTACCGAGAAGCCAAAGAGACAAATGGTAGTAAAGACACAATACTAGTCATAAAATAGAAACATACTTAATTTAAATTCATTTATAACATAAACAAACATTGCACATTTGGTAGCATAAAATACGGGCATGCGCCTTTCCATTACATATGCACCTTTTTGTTATTATATATTTCACATATACCACTTGTGATATCCATGTGTAAAAAATACCAAGAAGCCAAGTTTTTTTTTTCAGTAGAAAATTTCTCCATATATTAATATATGTGGTTCTCAAAATTACAATCAAAACATGTATTATGTCCTTCCTCCAACTTGGAAAGTTCTGATATCAACAAGTATTACCAACAGTCCAGCCTCAAATGACTTACAAAAAAGTACAGTCACACATAAAGTATAGAGACTATACAATATGTGACAGTAATCTCCACTAGACAACAAATCAAAACAATAACATATTTGTTCTCGGCTATGAGTCAATGATGAGCATAGATAGTAACGAGGAGGCTAAAAACAAAAAGTTATCAGAAACATGAAAAACCCTCAAGGATATAGTTGAAGTGTGAGTGGGGGGGCCTCGTGGCCATCCTGCCATTTTTTGTATAATATCCTTCCTTCCGAGACCTGTAAAGCTTGTTTAGATAATGCATCAACTTCCATATTTTCTTCGCAATATATATGGGAGAACTTGATATTCATGAATTGAGTAATGAGTTCTCTAATCTTTGTCTTCCATCCCATGAGTGAGTTAACTTGTAGCATGTGGAAATGGTTGATCCAATCTATTACAATCTTAGAATCTCCAAGGACATGTAGGCAATCTATGTTTAAGCGCAATGCTAAAGTTAAGGATGCCCACACCCCAAGAAGTTACGCTCTAGTATTGGAACCATGCCCACTGTTTAAGGTCCATTTGTATGTTGTCTTCCTAGTGGTATTTATAACACCTCCAACCCCACAAAGGGTCCCATTTTGTTGAGCAGCACCATCAAACCAACAAATGTTTTCCACACTAAATACTGGATTCTTCATAATCCTAGTTTTTGTCAATGCATGCATCTAAAATATGACTGGCTTCATCATCCCTCTGATTTTGATGCAGAGTCTCATTTATGAGGGGGATCGGTTTTAAAAAATACAACTATTTCTTTCCAACCACACATGCCATCACACAATAATAGGTAAAGTTTTGTGTAATTTCTCTACCTTTAGCCAATCTTCAAAACGACTAGTTAAAGTATTACCTCCCCAATTTGTAGCAAGGTTATAGACAATGAGAAGCTTCTGTCACAAATTTTTAGTGAAAGTACAGGAAATGAAAAGATGAGGGATGGACTCCTCTTCCCTAAAACATAGTGGACAAATGTTCGGACCAGACCAACCTCTTTTCTGTAATGAGTCCCATGTGAGAATTTTAGAGTCCAATACTAACCAAAAGAAGAGTTTAAGTTTATAAGCCAGATCCCATTTCCAAAGTTTTTTACGCCGCGGAGCAATCTGATGAGGCCAAATTATCTGAGCTAAGGCATTATAGACATTATTTGTCGAGAGTGTTCCCGAATGGTCCTCGCCTGTCCATACTATCAAATCCTGCTCATCCCACAACTGAGCACCCGAGTAGGTAAGTTCTCTGATATATGATTGCCATTATAGTGCCAAAGTACCCAAAAGACCCAACTCCTCGCTAGTCCTCCACTGATCGCTAACAAAACCCTTTGATGCCTGCACCTTTGCTTGAAAAAATTAGCGAACATTTTGATTTTTTAAGGCCAATAGTAAATCATGTGAAAGTTTTGTAGAATTACCAATGTCAAGAATATTATCCTTCCCAATAAGTATTGAAAAACCATTACCGGGCTTCCAACTCAGCTAGTGGGTGATAAGAGGCAACGACTTCATCGGATTTTCCAGAAATATGATGCCAGTGGTTGTAAGACTTGAGCCGTTCTAGACCAAGTAGCCACAAATACCCCACACAACACACATAAACAATAGTTGGTTTAATTATTTACAAGACAATTTCAAGAAACCTTCTACTCCAATCACTAGATTAGAGAAGTTGTCTATAATGAATGGAAAATATTCTTTAACAATTTGTCCACAATTTTATTGCTTACACCAATCAACAAAAATATGAATATGGAAATTGAAGTTACCACATCAACACAAAAGAAAAAGGATTCATAAAATGATGCAAGATATGTTTATGTTTAGAGTAAAAAACTCTATTAATCATTTCACATGTTTATCTTATGTCATATCTCTTGATAAATATTTTGAATTATCCATTATTTTCCCCCTGTAATGGCCTTGTAATTCCTTAAAGTCCTCCTAAGAAAATCTAATGTATAATCACGATTTTAACACATCAAAGGGATAGAGTTGTGTTTTTGCAAGCCCTAAGTTCAAGTAGCAAACATTATAGCCATTGAAGAGTGAGGGGCATGATTTTAACACATCAAAGGGCAAGTACAAAGTAAAGAGATAGAGTTGTGTTTTTGCAGGTCCTAAGATCAAGTAGCAAAAATTATAGCCATTGAAGAGTGAGGGGCATGATTTTAACAGATCAAAGGGCAAGTACAAAGTAAAGAGATAAAGATGTGTTTTTGCGGGTCCTAAGATCAAGTAGAAAACATTATAGCCATTGAAGAGTGGGGGGAGGGTGTTGACATTGTGATGAGGGAGTGGGGGGAGAGTGTTGACATTGTGATGTTTATTTTATAAAGTTTGATCTCCTCAAGGTCATGTGTATTAAGTTAAAAATTTATTTAAGTTCAATTATAAGGTTAGATATAAGAGTTGTGATATTAAAATATGTATCATATTGACATATTAGGACAAGGTTATTAATTTTCAATAAAGTGAGTWGTTTCTAGTGGGATTAATGGAACATGTCACCCCCTTGTAGTTATATTTATTTAGTTGTATATATAAAATAAATATGTATAACATAAATGAATGCTCGAATGAATATAATGCTATATTGTTTCTTTTGCATATCTACCATGATGTATGTTCATTWATTGTAACAAACTATATCAAACTTAGAACATCTTGATAAGAAGATTAAGRGAGAAAGTTGGGAGGCACTTTCCATTGCTTTCTCAYGGGAGATGTTGGTGTTTCTTTGATTTCCACAGTTATGATCTATTGTTGCACCAATAGATGATCTATTGTTGGTTGAGGTTCTATGTTTCATGAAATATTTATTCTTTGTTTTAATTATTACTTTACTTTGGAAATATTTATTATGATTAGAAGGTTGTTAAATTTTGTAATCATTCTACATGCTATAAATGTAAAGTTATAAAAAAAATAATATTTGGAATTAAAAAAGGATTAATGAAATTATATCATAATATTGTTAATATTGTTGAATTGAAGGTTTTTTTTATCATAAGCACACTTAATAAGGTTCACCACCTTGTTTTACTCTCATTTTTCTTTTAAATTTATGGCCATTGTTGTACTCCTTTTCACAAAGTCATGTAAGAGCCAAGTTCATATGCCTTATCATCAAACTTGTATTTTAAATGCCTCTTAGTGTTCAAGGCCTCATGCCTCCCTTCCCATGTGTAGGTTCATTAGGTTTTATTGCTAATCCAAGATTCATATCTTATCTTCTCATCTTGTTGATTTTTCATTAAAGTATTTTAGACCGTAACTCAAGATATAATATAGTTATATAGTTATTATTATGATTGTGGAAAATGTTTCCCTCATTTAACACTTCATAGTTGTGTATCACTCACAAAAAATTACACAAGATACACTCACACAAGGATTATCTGTAGAGAAATGGGAGAGCAAAAATTATTTACACATCAATAAATTGTGTTGACGTGCACTATATATGAATACATGAATGTTGTCTCAAGATAGACACATTATCTTAGTCACACTAACAACCAGTTGAGAGATTATCTCAACCACATACCAAACTAGGACCTAACTAGTTGGAGAGAATCTCTCAAGTCCAACTAGATTTAACAATCTCCTAAAGACTTGGAAACATTCTCTTTATGTAGAGACGAACTCTACCCACTAATGACCAATAGTTATAACAAACAAAAACATGATCACACATAAGACAAGTAGGAGTTAATAATTCTAAGAATCCCCCTTAATGACTACATGTCTTAATCTTTGTTAGGTTAGGTCTTCATCATCATCTAGTCCTTTGCAACAAATGCTCCACTATGCATTAAAAGAATTCCTTATCAACAAAGTCTATATTTGGTCCAACCTGGCACTTTCACCTCGTACCTCATTATGAAAACATCACCAAACTATCAAAGTACATATAAAGGAACAACCAGTCATCGATATGCATGGGTATCTAACTACTACAATTGTTGGTCTAATAATATGTCCTTCATGTACATGGTTCATTCAACTTCTTGATGAACTCCCCCTGAATATAAAACTTCTGGTTTCTGGGTAGCTCCCAGAGTCTACAACCAATATGGTCCACTCATAGAGTATCAAACCAACACATAGCCCACTCTTCCAAGTGTTTACCAACTCTATAACAAAGTATACAACCAACATGGTCACTCATAGAGTATCCAACCGATACATGGCCCACTCCTCCAAGTGTTAAATAACTCCATAATAGAGGCTACTACACTATACCAACTAGTTATTGAAATCATCATAGGACACATGGTAAATGGGTATGCATGCCTATCCATGTCTTACAACAATATTCCCTTTACATGTTAATAAATACATGTACATACATTACATGCTCCATCACATGGAGACACCAAGTACAAGCTTAAAATTTTCAAGGACCAATACATTAGATCAAAACATGACACCATAGACATGATACAAATACAAAGTGTGTGGTTCGCATTACCATATGGTCAATTTTGTGAATATTTTGTTTGTATTCAATACAATTCACAAACTTTTATCTTATTTTTCCACCATCATTCAATCTCCACTACCGTCACAAGCATTGTCACCAACTTCCCTTGGACTAGAATTTCTTCACTATGGCATTCATCCTTGAACTTGCTTGATCCTTCCTTTTGTACCTGCAAAATACTGATCATTGATGTCCATATAAAAATAAATCCGTCTATCAAGATACATGGGTACCATGCCCTATACTCGCCAATTCTCTATGAATCCTTTTCATCTACATGGTTCATCAACATGTTATACTCCCCCTTAATTATAAATTGGTCCCAACCATATCACATTCTAAAATTACTTCACACATTCCCCCCTTAATTAAAAATTCAACTTCTTTGATTCAACATCAAGCTAGTGTACGAGTACACCTATCCCCCTCATACCCATCCAAGTGGTTTATTCCATAAATTGATGCCACGTCCTCTCTATGCATAAGCGTCATACACTCTACATGATTACATGTGATACACCACTAATGCATGTAGTATTTAATAATAGGGCTAACAAAACACATGGGGAAATCAACTTTCCTAAGGCTAAGCTTTACAACTTAGACCAAAAAACTCCGAGGTGTCGAGTAGAACTAATCATGCACGCTTTGCTTCTCAAAAAACACATATACATCTAAACATCATTTTTGGGCCTAATGGTTAAGAATATGTGTTTCCTCCTTAGAGGTCACAAGTTCAAATCCATAGGGGGGTAGGGTATGTATACCTCCAGAGACTTTACCAGTCAAATCGCTGGGTGAAGGGGCTCTCATAAACCAATTTGGTGTCTAGCTTGGCCATGACCTTAAAAAATATATTATTATTATTAATACAGGTACAAATGATCTAGGAAGATATCGATGGCCACCCACCTTGTACAACTAGCTCAAAATAGTTTTTTGGAAACTTACTATTCTTAGCATTTTTTCGGTTCCCGAACTTCTGGGACCATTTTGAGGGCCTAAACGATGTTTTTTGCGATTAGGCACATCAATATTGGCCATAGGCTTTGATTGATCCCTCTAAATGAAGCTCCTCGTCAATACCTTTCCAACGAGCTATCGTGTGCCCTAAACAAAGATCGTATACAAAATTTACGACCTCGGGAAGTTGATGTACTAACTTACCCCAATGGGGCCCACATGACTTTTGGTACTTCATCTCCTAGGGTTAGGTTTTTGGATGTCTATGGTTTTGGCATTTGTTGGCCCTTGACCAAGTTTTGAGGATTCTTGGTCATGTTGACCTAATTTTGGGACTTCGACAGGCTGTCGAAGGCGGAGCGCAAGACGAAGCGAAGATTGCGAGATCTTGGCCTCTTTTAGGGCCCTTTTTGGGATTAGGGATTATGTAATGGGTATGGGATGTCGGCCCATGGGTTTACCCATGTTTAGGCCTATTTTGTAATGTATAAATAGAAGGATAGACAATGTAAGAGGAGAGAGTTGGGAGTTTCAAGTTGTGCTAAGTGCTAGAGTTGGATCTGTGTGATCAAGAGCTGTAGATGCTTTGTGCATATTGTGTGAGACTTACAGAGCGAAGTGCAAGTGGCTGTAACCAATTGTGGAAGGATTTTTACTGTAATGCAAGGAAGTAGGATCTAGCGAGTTGCACAAATCTCTTGTCCTCTGCGAAGTGGGACTTGGATGCTATGTGCCTGTAAGAAACTTGACCAAAGATAATAAAGAAGAGAAGAGTTGGTGGACGTAGCCCTAGGGTGGGGGTGAACCACGTACATGCTATGTTGCTATGCTTTGTGTGATGTCTTGATGTGATTATGTGTTTATTTTCTTAGTGCTTTAATATATATGAATGATATGTTGATGCTTAGTGCTTAATAATATGAATGGATGTTGGGTCTGACTTATATACATGTGCTTAGTGCTTTGATCTACTAGATCTGATCTGTTTCATTGTGCTAAGTGTTGTTAGATGCTAGATCTGGTTGAATACTGCGATGCTCTGTAATTAGGGTTAACTGCGCTATAACTAAGAACTGAATATTGATGAATGTTAACTGTTGATTGCTCTATTAAGTAGTTAGAATCAAAGATCTGTGTCCCAGCTAAGGTTGCAGACACTAGAGTCCCGCAACCACCCTTGCCTCTGCCTCGGGTGAGACTTCATATGCTTCACAGGTGTTGCCAAAAGGGCCAGTAGTTAGGGTTTTCTTGGTGCGTTGTTGTAGCGTTTAACCCTGGGTCTTCCCCTGTGCCAACAAATGGTTCTGTTGCCAAGAACTGAAACTGTGATTACTGGGAACTGAGGAAAAAGAAGCTTTGTTCGAAGATCTGACCTGAAATTGTGAAATCTCTATGCGTAGTACTCTACTTAGTTTGTGAAGATTTGTGCTAAAGAAAGAAGTCTGATCTGAAGAAAAGAGGTAAGATCTAAATGCTTTGTGCTCTGATAAAGGTAAAAATAGTGAAAAGTTTAAGATCTGAATGCTTTGTGCTCTGCTGAAGATAAGATTGGTGGAAATTTTTGTTTCTAAAGTATGGATCTAAATATGTTTGATAAGATTTGTCCTAGCTTGAAAACTAGGGCACTGATAGAAGAAAGAAGATTTGATATGAATAGATCTGATAAGAATAGTGAAAGATATGTTATAACTATGCATAGAAAGAATGTTTGGACTAGCGAATGGATGCAGGACCCTAGAAAGAATTTGTTGCAGGTTAGCTACCATGATCCTAGCGCGCAGTACAGGAGAGGCTGGGGATCATTTAAAAGAAAGAGAGCATTAACCCTTTGTTATAGTTGCAGAAAACCAAGACATATGGCTAAGGAATGCCCTGGTAGAAGACCTAGTTGCCTCTGTTGTAAAGCTATGGACCATGGAGTATTGGATTGCCCTAGAATGATTGCTAAGGTTGAAAGAATGAGCATGAACCAAGAAAACCCTAAGGCAGATCCAGAAACTGCGATTATGATAGAACCCCAGAAAGAATAAAAAAAAGTATTTCTACAGATGAAAGAAACCCTGAATGACCACCAACATGTCAGTTTATCGGAGGTCTTTAAAGAAAAAGAATGAATTGAAGAAAGAATAGGAGACTTAGACATCGACTGTGTTCTAGATGAGGAAACACAAGTGAATATTATGGCAAAAAGAACTTGGAAATTTTTAGGGGATCCTGCTATGACTCCTTCAATGGGAGGAATAGGATTATTTAGAGGAAAGATGGTAACCCTATGTGGAAGACTTACCCAGATATCTATGATTGCTCATGGAACTTTGACATAGGAAGAATTTAAAGTTGTTAAATTTATTGATAACGATGCTCCATTTTCTATGTTACTAGGGAACCCTTGGATTGAAAAAGATCAGGCCAGAAGGAAAGAAGAAGAAGTCTTAGAACAAAAGAAGCAAGAGTTGAAAGATTTCATGACTAGGAGAATTGCACATTTGATTGAAGAACAAGAGAACCAAGCAAAGTTATTTAAATCCAAATACTTGGATTTCGAAGTAAGAAGGACACTATAAGACCCACATAAGACTGAAGTACCTATTCCAGATACAGATGAAGCATTACCCCTGATTTCTAGGAAAGAATCTCAACAACGCAAAGTTACTTTGTCGAAAGAAGATAAGAATCATAATGGAAAGAAGAATTTCGAGACGAAAATCACTAGAAAGAAGGATAGAAAACTAAGAAAGAAGAGAGCTAAGATCAAAAAGTTATAGAAGGTTCAAGAGGGAACTTCGCAGAAGGAAATTTTGCAAGATTGGAGCTTCACCAGAATATCAGAACAACGTCACATGGCACTTCGCCATGGAAAAAAAATATAGCCATTGGAACGGTATAACCGTTAGACCGATGACCTGAACGGATAGAAAGACATTTATGGTCAGAAATTTCACCACTAGACCGTTGGGACCGCGCCATAACGGATAGAACTGAGTTAATAAAGGATTCACACCTGTTGCAAGAGACCCATTGCCGAGTTATCTATTTATCACGTCGTGCCATGCAACGAGAACACTTTTTCCAACCATGAATATTTGAGTTCGCATCATAGTTGATTTCACACAGTGATCACTGTGTTAGTGCCATCCATCTCGTTGTATTAAGTAGTTATCCTTCGAACTCGAGATATTCAACCACGGGCGTATGTCCAAAGAATTTAGCACAGTCGAAGAGTTCGTGAAAGAACTACTCATCGAACTCATGACTAAGAGAGTCGTGTTTGTAGGTGTACAAGCATCCCCGACGAGAGGAGCGCAAACTTCTCCATCGACTACTCATGGAGCCAGACCATCCTAACCATCAGCAGAAAAGAGAACCAAACACATAGATGACCTAGAAAATGCGAAGTTGATCCCAACCATATTGCCGATTACATCCCGCCTCTGGTCGGTGCGGTGAGTTGAGATAGTGTGCCAAGATAATTCGAGTACACCATGGTTACTGCGTATCTCTCGAAGGGGATACATGCAGTTCAATCACAACAGGATAAGATCGTAGTGTTGAAGTTCAGTGAATTCAACCTCAGAGATGATAAAAACTACAATATGCTTGCCCCGTATAAATACCTGACCCGGACGAAGGGGAAGAACTCAAAGATAATCCCTCAGCCGTGGATGATGAACCTCACGCAGTCCACTTTGTTAAACGTCATAAAAATCCCACACTTCAGAAGGAACCAGGAAGTCAATGTCTGTGTCAAGCTATTGCTTTCATGTTACCATGGCGGCTACTTATGGCTAGACCACCGTATCACAGTTGACTCGACATTGATCCATAGGATCACAGGATTGAGTATGCAAGGACCCAATCCACAGGAATTCTATCCAGGAAAAACCATAGATCGCACACTAGCACAAAAAATCAAGGATACATATGGTGATGTTGAAAAGGGAACATGAAGCTACAAGGTAGTCTCCATCCAGAATGGCGCAGTGCGCCTCGCCTGTCAGTTAATTGCAGGAAAACTAGTAAGGAAGAATAGACCTACGTAGGTCACAGGCTTTGTTGTTGACCTCGCGGGAAAGTGCGTATAAGGTCTACATATGAATTGGTCGAAGAACCTAGTGAATCAGCTGGAGCTAGACTACTGTGAAGCACATGATCATGGCTATGAGTTCCACTTTAGTTGGCCCCTGATCCTTATCGCCTTTGTTTCTTGGGAGATGCCGGAAGGTGCGACCTTCCCGGATATTGAACCGTTCGAGCCACTTGCTGTGAAGTTCGCTACACTTTGGTACTCAAGTGATATGAAAAAAAAATGGCAGTCAAATGATGTTTTTCAGACGTACTACCTACAGTTGAAGATAGCCATAGAAGCAGAGCCTCGCATGAATCCGAACACCTTACATATATTTCGACCCCTGATGAAGTTCTGCACAGATCGACACTTCATCTACCTTACAATGCGAGCCGATGAACATAAGGAGCAACTTCAATCATACTACAAGCTCACAGAAGAGGACCTTGAGGAGATCACTAAGGATTGGTCAACATACCTCCTTATTCCAGTAGACCCTGTAGAGATGTCTGACCCTGACAACCCAGAAACTGCACATAATACACCCGAACCCAACAGAACGAAGAAGACCAAAGAAGTCCAAGACCTAAGCAGCGCCTCAGGAAATACTACTTCAGTATCACCTGATCGAGGGGGTGGTGAGGAAGAGATAAATGACACAAGAGATGAACAGAAGCAAGGCAAAGTAACACCGCCTAGAGATGAGACTGATCCCCTGAAGAAGAGGAAGGTTTCTCCCCTGAAACCTTCTTCCTGGACGAAATCGAGAGCCACTGTGACCAATATGAAGATTGTGCTTACCACTGATGACTTTGACTTCATCATAGCAGCCCTCAATGATGCTTCACTGGAAATTGTGGAGAAACAGGAAGCCAAACAGGAGGAAATGTATGAAATAATTAAGG
>JASDQU010305437.1:34344-49300 GCA_032191745.1 Picea mariana
TTTGTTTTTACTTGTTTTATATTTTTTTTTAAGGTGATTTTAATATTTTTTCAAATTAAAAAAAAAAAAATTTGGGGAAGACTAAAATATAATGGAAGATAAAGATAAGGATATAGTGGTGAATGATGGGATAAACAGTGTTAATAATGACACTTTGCATCATGGATGAAAATGTACATTTGGATGAATATGTCAGGATTTGTGACAACCTTCTTATTGATCTATATGAACTATGGAAGATAGGTCTTATTTTCATCATTTTGTTGTTTGCGAACTTGAAGGTTTTGAATGGTGTTTCAAACACATTTTTACATAAATCCTGAGATATGAAATGTTTTATAAATGTTTAATTCCATGCTCATTTTCATTCACTATGAGTATTTTTTTTTAGTAAATTTTTAATTGATATTATCCTACCAAAGTTAAATAATTTTCCTCATGCATCCCTTTGTTAAAAATAAAGAATGTAGAATCAAAATATTGATCCATGTCTTAATGATTACATGATATATTATGGAGAAGGGAAAGAATATTTTAAGAAATTATCCAAATTTAAAATTAGTATATATCAAACTAATGAGGGTAAAGAACATGCACTAGAAGGTTCATCATTGTATCCCCATCATTCCATATTTTCAACAATTTTTCAAGTGGAAAAACCTAACACAATTTATGAATTAGTGGTATATAGATGGTTTTGCATTTATGAGCATTTATGAAAAATGGCCCATATTTAGAGATGAACCTTGTAATGTTTGGATTTCCTTCACAGATAATGGTGTTAATCCATTTTCAAATATGAGATCCATTTACTCGGTGTGGCTAGTGTTTGTTATAACAAAAAATATCCCTCCTTGGATTTCAATAAAGAAAGAGCATGCAATGTTGACAAAGATAGTTCCAACTATTTATCTTCCAACAATTTATAACATACCACCTCATTTGTATTAATTGTTATATATTATGATGTATAGGTAATGTATTTAATACATTTTTTTTGAAATAAATAGGAAAATATAAATTAAGATACATGGATGTGTGTATTGAGCCTATTAATCGTGAACTTGAAAATTTATGGACCACAATAATTATGTATGGCATATCCAATCTAATCTAATAAGGAAATGTAAATTCCGATTCCATGTAACTCATACATGGACAATTCATAACACAACTGTGATATCACATTTTTATTGTACAAAAAGTGCACAACATTACCTCATCTATTATTCTTTGGAATTTTGTCAATTATTTTTAGTTTACTAATAAAACTATTGCATATATTTCAATCATTCAATCAAAGGATAAATATGATTGTCCAATATGTAGTCCAAAAAACATTTATCGATGTTCAAGTAGTTTAGGAAAGGACTTGTACGATGAGTACATAAATTTCATCTGAAAAAATCAAAGTTACTTGTTGGGTATGTGTTATATTCTTTGCAATATTGGTCACATGTATTTTTTAATGATATGGGAGCCTCAACAAGTGGGGGAGGGGGGGTTGTGAGGGGTCTCATGGGTGGTATCCCCCCCAAAAAAAAGTGGGGGCTTTTTTGCGTCTGTTTTTTTCATTGTTTCAGCACATGGTTTTCACCGATGGTTTTCTAATGTTAGTTAAGGAATTATGGTTGTTGACTAATATGGGTCAAAAATTATATGTATATTGTATTTTAAACAATGAATATGATGAATAAAAAGAATTAGAGGTGTGTCTCTAAACAACTTGTTGTTTTTCCCTGTTTGGGTTTCCAGGGTAAAAATATCTATGTAATACTTATGCATGTGTCATTGTATATTTTTTTGTTTTATTAAGAATACGTTTGCAGTTAATTGTACAAAGTTAAAACATACATTTGGTATCAAAATTGTTCTTAGCTTCAGTGGGATTCCTTTTTGGCTAAGGGTTTGGCTTGGGTTTGTAATAATCCTTGTTACAGTGGGAGATATGCGATATTGTTTCTTCAGGTGGAAAGAAATGGCAAGCAGTTCGAAAATAGAGATCGATGAATTTAATGGGAAACTATTTGAGTTGTGTAAGCTCAATATGGAAGATCTGTGGGTGGACAAAGATCAATGGATCGCTATGGATCCAGGTACTTCACCTACAGGAATGTCACTGGAAGACTGGGAAAAGTTGAACCGGAAGGAAAAGAGCACAATCTGGTTATGTCTATCAGATTTAGTATTACTAATTTTGTTAGGGGAAGATACAACCAAGGAATTATGGGATAAGTTGGGGACTTTGTATCAGTCCATGTTCTTGGTAAATAAATTATTCATGCATAAGAAGTTGTATAACCTGAGAATGAAATATGGAGACTCAGTGAAAAAGCATATGAACACCTTCAATACTATGGTAAGTTAGTTATTATCTATTTATATTAAGATTTATTATGAAGACAAGTGTATTAGTTTACTGTTCTCTTTACCAAACTCGTGGGATAGTCTGGTTGTGACCATAGGTAGCAATTCAACTACTTTAACTTTCAACGATGTGGTCTCATCCTTGTTGTCAGAGGAGATGAAGTGGAAAAATATGGAGAGCCAGAGCACAGATGCATTATTTGCAAGAGGCCGCTCTCAGGAAATAAATAGGTCTAAGTCCTCATGTGGGATATCTAAATCTAAGAGAAGTTATAAATCTTCCAGAAATTTTGTAAAGGTATGTTCGAGATGTGGAAAATAAGGGCACTTCAAGAAATAATGTATATTCAAAAGTGTTCAGATAGGGAAGGGATCTGAAGATGCTACTTATAAAGAAACAAAAACCTCCACAAAATAAGGAGGGGATGTGTACTTGGATTCTTTAAGCACACATGCAGATCATGATACATGGATGGTTGACTCAGGTGCATCCTTTCATATGACTCCTCACATGGAGTGGTTTTGTGAATATGAAAGGTACGATGGAGGTGATTTTTTCCTAGGTGATGAATCAACAATCACAATCATACGACAAGAAAAATTCATGTTGAATCTCATGGATGGAATTATTATAACACTCCTCAATGTTCTGCACATCCTGGGTTTGGCCAAAAGTTTTATTAATGTAAGAAAATTTGACAATGTAGGGGTAAAAACAATGTTTGAGAAAGAAACCTATAGGATGTTTCGAGGAGAAATGGTGTTGCTGAAGGGAGTTCAGTTCATAACTTTGTATAATCTATAGGGAAGCACTATTATCAATGGGTGTAATAGTTCCATTGTTCCTGAGATTGGAGTTAAAGAAGAAAAAAAACCTGCAGTCTCTGGAGAAAAGGCTATGTTGTTCCATCAAATATTGGGTCATATCAGAGAGAAGGGATTTCAACTACTACATGATAAAGGTATGATTTAAGGTATGTCTAACTACTCTCTAGATTTTGATTTATGTGAACATTTTGCATATGGTAATCAAAATCGGGTAAGATTCCCTTGTGGTGCAACCAGGGATAAGGGAATTTTACAATTAGTGCACAGTGTTGTATTTGGACCTATGCCAGTACCATCACTTGGAAAATATGTGTAGTATGTCTCTTTTATAGATGAATTCTTGAGGGATACTTGGATATATTTCCTCAGGAACAAATATAAATTCTTTCATAGGTTTAAAGAGTTTAAGGCTCTTATGTAGAATCAATAAAGAAAATAATTAAGGTGTTGAGGACGGATAATGGTGGAGAGTTTTGCGGAAATGAATTTGAAGAATTTTGTAAGAAATTCGGTATAAAAAGGGAGAATACTACTCCATATACACCTAAGTAGAATGGAGTTGTTGAAAGGATGAACATGACACTGAAGGAAAAAGAAAGGTGCATTCTCAGTGGTGTTAGGTTAGGATAGGAATTCTGGGCAGAGGTAGTGGGCACTTCATGTTTCTTGGTCAATTGATCACCCTCATTAGCACTATAGAGAAATACTCGACATGATTTATGGATTGGTAAGAAACCCTATCACACACATCTCAGGGTATTTGGTTGTGAGGCCTATGTTCAGGTTCGAAAGAAAAACATGAGTAAGCTATATAAAAAGGATGAAAAGTGTATCTTTATTGAACATAAAGATGGTTTGAAAGGTTATATAATCTTTGAAACCCAAAAAATAAAAGGTTAGTGTAAAACTGAGATGTTGTATTTAAAGAAATCAAAGATGTTGTCAAACAAGAAGTCCTAGCAAGGAAGGAATTACCAGAGAAAATAGATTTTGAGTTAAAGGATGATGAATCAGACTTTACAGAAGAACAATATCCCCATACTCCATTAGTGAGGAGATTGGTTCAAGAAAGAAGGAAACTAGAAAGGTATAGTCCACTCGATTTCTGTTCAAATTTTTCTTTATCTATTACTAGTGATGATCCTAGAAATCTTAGGGAGGCAGTGAATTCATAGGATGGAAAACTATGGGAAAAGGCCATTGTTGAAGAAATGGCATCCTTTCACAAGAATGTGGCTTTGGATATAGTGGTGTTTTTGACTGGAAGAAATCCCATTGGAAAAAATGGGTGTTTAAGAAGAAGTTGAATGTAGAAGGTAAAGTGAAGAAATACAAAGCTAGATTAGTAGTAAAAGGTTATTCCTAGGTAGAGGGAATTGACTTTGGTGAAAAATTTTCTCTTGTTTCTAAGTTAATTTCTATTAGATTTATTTTATTTGTTGCTATTGCATTTGATTTTGAAGTAGAATAGATGGATGTGAAGACAAATTCCTACATGGAGATCTGGAAGAAAAAATTTACATGAAGCAACCAGAAGACTTTGCAATGAAGGGAAAGAAAAATATGGTATGTAGGTTGAAAAATTCCTTGTATGGGTTAAATAAATCACCAAGGACTTGGTATAAAAATTTTGATACTTATATGTTGAGACTTGGATTCAAAAGGAACAAAGAAGATCACTTTGCATATTTCAAATTAGTTGGTGATCATCTTATTTATTTGTTCTTGTATGTGGATGATATGTTTCTAATAGGAAATGATAAGGAGATTATCCAAGATGTGAAAACCCAGTTTTCCTCTAAATTTGGCATGAAGGATCTTGGTGCTGCAAATTTCATTTTGGGCATGGAAATTAAAAGAGATCGGTAAAACAAGAAATTCGAGGAAATATGTTAAGAAAATATTGCAAATGTTTAATATGAAAGAATGTAAATCGATCAAGTTTCCTATTCTTGTAGGTGTGAATTTATCTACGGATCAGTGTCTCAAGACATAGGAAAAGGAAGAGGACATGTCTTGTGTTCCATATCTTAGTATGCTTGTGTTGAAAAAAATTTGGTCATCTATATTTTTTTCTCTTGCATTCATAAAAAACAATGATATCGGAAGATGAAAGTGTTTGAACAATTATGGGTTCAATGCATATCCCTTAGTATCAGCTTCACCATGTATTTTTTGGATCAAAAATCTGAGTTTGTATGCTCAATATATCCATGTTTCTGTTAAACCAGAAAAAGAATGCTACTTCTATGTGGAATAAAGATAATCCCTTGGAACTATATTTAAGTTTTCGGGTCCAAGACCCTGCCTTTATTCATTAGTTTTTGAGCCCAATACCCTTAAAAATATTATTGTGTCAGGTTCAAAACCCATTCAAATATTCTATTGTATCACTTGCCATACTCTTTATCTCCACTTTAATTTTCTCTCCTTTCCCCTTTCCCACATTTAGAATTTTTTCTGAATTTTTCTCCTCTCCTCTCCTTTACCTCTCCCATAATTAGATCATTTTCAAAATGACCCATTACTCTATTTCCCTTCTTATTTCCCCTCTCCTATTTCTAACATACTTGGTCACTTTTTCCATATTCGTGGGTTGGAAGACTCACGTACATGTATTATGTTTCCTTTTCTTATAAGATCAGTCCACCCCAACACTTAGTTTATTTTCTCTATCATAGACTCACAGACTCACAGACTTACATTTTATGCCTTTTTCACTTCTCGCAAGTCATCTGATAAACCTCATCACATAACTATTTCACATCCACTTCTTCTATCATGGACTCTTGGACTCACGGACTTGCATTTTTTGTTCCCAACATTCACTCTGAATCTCTGCCATGACATGTCCCATTCTTTCATATTTCTTGATTCACATTTAATGCTATTCGTATGGAATCGACTCCTAAATTCATTTTTGAAAATCTCATTAATTAATTATGTTTATATCGAGGCAATTCACATTTATTTCAAGTTAATCCTTTCATCCAAATACATCTAACTTAAGGGTCATTTTAATGTGCTAAGTAGTATTACAAAGAAGTTCTCCAACTTGATGAAGACAACCATGAGAAAACAACATTTATGCGGGGATACCTTCAACCCGTTTTCCAAAAAAGACCAGAACTACCATTGGTCTAGGTCATATTGGTACTATTCAAACTTGTTGGATAAAGAAACAATAAAGTCTAGACATTAGGGATATCTCTTGTAGGTTGTGTCCCAAAGGATTTTGAATGAAAATATATTGTCACCTCGTGCATCAATACACTTGTCAAGAATAGAAGAACGATCCCATTACAAAGTGAATCCCATGTTTCATTGGCACCTTCAATATTTAAGAATATGTTGAGATTGTCAGAGCTGAACTTGGTCTACAAAGGGGAAGAAGACAGGAATTTTCTGAAAAGAAAAAATAATGGAATAAAACTTCTACAAGAATATCTACAAGATTGTGAATCAATTCCAGAAGACCTATCCAGGATTCAAGTTAGTTCTTTAAAAGACCCATATAAATAAATTGTTTGGTTATTCACTCGAGTTGTTGTTCAAGATTCTACAACAACTATTCAATGATTGGAATTGTATATATTTCATTTCAATGTTCATGAGAATGCAATCTTAGACTGGGTGAAGAGTATCTCAAATGATGTTACTACACAACTAATAAATTTCAAGAATGAGAAGAAATTTTATATGGCATCTTATTTTGTGTTCGTCATCACTTACTGTCATGTTTTTAAGGGATTAAGAATTTCTAAAAGGGTAAACTCAAAGTTGGAATCTGTAACTATGTGGTATCAAGCTTTGTGGAGGAAAAAGTTTGGCCACCATTTTTATGAAGTATATAAAAATTTCATGTATGAGTTTAAAAAGTTACTATTTGGAGAAGATACTTCCCCACTCTCATAAGAAGCCTCAAATTTTCTGAACGGAAAATTAATTCTTGAAAAATCAGATGATTATAATATCATCAAGGTTTTTTTATGCAGGAGCATCGCTCCACCTCAGCATGTTCCAACTATTCAGCACATTGGTGTGCATTCAAGGAGGGGAGAGGCATCAACCCTCTTGTTTTTCCCTCAAATTTTAAAATTTAATTAAAGAAATTAAATGTTGTCAAGATGAAAGATCCAAGTCATTCCTTTGTACAGGTTGTAGATAAGGTTTCCTTAAATGGATGATGGTAGGAGGGATCTAGATCCGTTTCCGACTATATTTTCCACTCATTGTAATCTGCCTCAGTAGATAGGCGTTTTGATGGTGATTAGACACCACTAGTGTAGCTTGGAGGGAAATCTCGTCAAAGCCCTCTTTTATAAATCCTTATAACAAATGCCTAGTAGAGGCTGTTGAAGATTGATTGTAAATCATTGTAAGCCAAGAGGAGAGTTGAGAGTCGAGATTTAGTGGTAGTCCGAGCACATACATTATGATTGGCATTCTGATATTAATACAAAAGAAAAGATTCCACTTTTTACAAATTCCTGTGTGATGGATGTTTGTTTATGAATTTCATTTGTGTTTTTATGAATATATGTTGTATATGTGTATGTTAGATTTCATCTGCAGGGTAAGGATAGAAATTCTTTATTTGTGAGTTTTGTTAAACTATTATGGGTTCTTTAGGCTAAGCACAAGGAGTGTGCGACAGAGTGTTGAAACACTATGAGCCAACGCAAGGAGTGTGCAGATGGACTCTGCTTCAAGTTTAGAGAAGAACGTTCTAGGGGGGCACACCAGAGCAATTACAACTCAAGGTTGTTAAATACCTTGAAGGAAAGTCTGCGTAGGAGTAAGCATAGCACAAAGTTGTTGAAAACTCTATAGAACTATGCTAGGAGGGAATTGAGTAGGTGTAAGTGTGCACAAGTGAATTCTCTCTTGAAATCTAAGAAGAGGAGAGTAAGAGGATGACGACACTCACAGATTTACTGAATAATATGGAAATTTCTATAAGTGTGCATTGAGCAAAAGTTTCCAAGGGGCACAGATACCCCATCGAGGGAAAAAAGGGGACATAGACCTTTGAGGTCCAAGAAATTGAAGCTAAAGGTGCAAAGAGTTGTTGAACGCTCTAGAGGAATACCTGTGCAAGGATTGAACTAGGCCAACACTTAGAAAAAGTGTTGAAAGACAACCATTTGAAGGCTCATACAAGTGCAAGGAGTGTGCCCAAGGTCAAACAATTTCACCTTACAAGATCGGGAGGAAGAGCATCGAGTTTCCAAGAGGGAATCATAAAATCCTTTGAAGGAAGTAGAGCGTCGAGACCCTTAGGAGACTGAATAGGTTAAAATCTCAGAAGAGATAGTGCAAGGTGTGCATTGGAGACAAACTTGTTCCAAGTCCCAAAGCTCAGGAGGATTAGCAGTATCACGCATAGGGTCTTCACAAACTGCGCAGAAGCCTGAGAATAGTCCAAGTCTTGGATTGTGGGAGAAGTGATAACTATGCACGGGAGTAAGGACTCGGCGAAGTCCAGAAGTGAAGCAGGATCATCCATCATCCAGAGAGACAGGTGGAAAGAGATATGGAAGTACAGGGAAATTGTTCTTCGGGAGTTTTCAGTTGAGCGGGGTGAAAGATGTCGAAGCTCCAAAGCTAGAATAGATCCTGAACGTCAATTGTACGGAGACAGGTGGAGAAAGATCCGAGAGTTCATGAGAAATAACTTCAGAAGCATTGCATGGAGAAAAGAGAAATCTTCGCAAAGTCTCGAAGAGCGAAGTGGTCTAGACCATTGGATACAGAAGGACACATGGCAGAGATCCATGTTCTTCAGAGGAAAGGTTCTCTGGAAGAGAGTAGAGAAAAGAGAGAGAATATACCTGAAGGTCATAGTCTGAAGTAGATCACAGTCATTGGTTGTTGGACAAATGTGNGGTAAATTTTTTGATTTAGAGATTGGGAAAAAGAGGGCAAACTACTCTCAAAATCCTCGAAGCGTGGATTTGCGAAGATGATCGACCCGAGGTCATGTGAAGAATAACAGGGGCTTAGCAGGAGCCTGTGGGTCTCACAGGACCTGGGCCTAGGAGAAAAGGGGCCTGTGAAAATTGATTTAGGTTCCAGCAGGGACCCGAAGAGTTGATTCAACTCAACTGATTAAACAATCCTAGACCTAGAGGTGATGCAGTTGCGAGAGGTAGAGGGGGATTTGTGTCAAGTGCTATCAGAGCCATGGAATTGATTTATGTAGGCAAAGGAGACAAAGAAGTAAGTTGATATCATCAAGTGGCATCAGAAGTTTGCCTGTAGACAACAAGTGAAGGGAGAAAGAGTGAGATGATTTGTAAAGACTGTTGCAAGGTGTACAGTAGATGGTAGACATCCAGATGGGCTAAAGGTGAAACAAGATGGATACTGAAGGCCATACTCTTGGTCATAGAGAAGACCCCTAGCAGAAAAGAAAAGTAGCAATTGACAAGGAACTCAATGAAATAAGAGTGAAAATGGAGAAGCTAGCATTGAATATGCAGCATGAGGAAAAGGTACGATAGAGGTGTGAATGACCTCTGAAAAGGAAAGTAAAATGGCATGTTCAAAAGATTTTAGCCAGAAGGAAGAAACAGGTGTTGGAAAGGTGACTGAGGCATGCTAAAAACCTCAATGATAAGGGAAATATATCTGACATAGATCTCATAGATTTCCAGGTGGGCAATGAGAAGAGATCAATTGATCTCATAAACTTCCAAGAGGGTAGAAGAGAAACCCCAATTTTCCAAGTGGGAAAGGGAGAAGATATGAACTCAGTTGAGGGTTCATATCAGCAAGGGGTGGTGACAGATGGAAAGGAGGAAGAAGAAAGGCCTCATCCATGTAAAGATTCATGTGGGGTTGTAGACCACGTGAATGAAGATGATGAGAAGTTAAATACTTCCACCATCGAGGAGGAGGATCAGAGGATCGTTCTGATAAATGGAGGAATCGAAATGTTCCTGCCAAGCAACCAAGGAGAGGCTATCATATGTGTTGTATATGGAACAACAGGAGGATAACCAACATATACTTTCATAGAGGATAAGGAGAAGATATTGAAGTCTTCCCTAATAGATAAAGAGGAGCACATAGTTGAGTTTCTCACTCGGTGGGAGACATAGTTGAAGTTGTTGGAGGATTGGTTGGAAAATCCAGAACCAGAAGATGGTTGCCAAGAGATATTCATGCCATAGGAAACATGCCATTATGAGGAGAAGTTGGAAGAAGTTGGAGGTGTACCAGCAGAAGAACTAATAGAAGCCAAGTTGTCGGAGGAGGAAGCTGAGAAGTAGCTCAGTGATGAGACTACATAATTAGAGTCTTCAGCAGAGTGGAAATTCAAGACCACAGAGGAAGAAGACAACATGGGGGATCAAGAAGATCTACCCATTAATCGACATAAGGAATTGCAGTCGAGAAAATTGCATAAGGAAAACCAGCCAACAACTGGAAGAGGTGATACATGAGAGAAGGGAGTTGATGTTGAAGTCAGCAAAATAAGTCGTCAACAAAGAGAAGTTGAACAGAGGTGGACCTACACGAGTAGAGGAGCAGTAGCAAAGCAGAGGAGCAAGAGGATAGCTCCAGGGGAAATTTTGGGATCAAGGAGGATTTCAACAAAGCTGGGAAGCTCATGAGCAGGAGCTCATGAATTTTTGTAGCAGTGGAGTATGATGCAGAAGAATCACTCCACCTAAACATGTGTCAACTATTTAGCACATTGGTGTGCATCCAAGGAAGGGAGAGGCCCCAACACTCTCATTTTTCCCTCGAATTTTAAAATTTAATTAAAGCAATTAAATTTTTTGAAGCTGGAAGAGCCAAGTCATGCCTTCGTACAGGTTGTAGATAAGGTCTCCTTAAATGGATGATGGTAGGAGGGATCTAGATCCGATTCGAACTAGATTTTCTAGTCACTATAATATGCCTCAATAGATAGGAATTTTGATGGTGATTAGACACCACTAGTGTAGATTGGAGGGAAATCTCATTGAGCCCCTCTTGTATAAATCCTTTTAACATATGCCTAGTAAAGGCTATTAAAGATTGATTATAAATCATTGTAAGCCAAGAGGATATTTGAGAGTTGAGATTCAATTGCAGTCTGAGATCATACATTATGATTGGCATTGTGATATTAATACAAAAGAACAGATTCCACTGGTTATAAATTCTTGTGTGATGGGAAAAGTTTTTATGAATGTCATTTGTGTTTTTATGAATATATGTTGTTGATGTGTATGTTATATTTCATCTACAGGGTAAGGATAGAAATTCTCTATTTGTGAGTTTTATTAAATTGTTTTGGGTTATTTAGGCTAAGATCAAGGAGTGAAAGAAGAGTGTTGAAACATTGTGAGATAATGCAAGGAGTGTGTATCTGGACTACGCTTCGAGTTCAGAGAAGAACGTGCCAGGAGGGCACACCAGAGAAATCACAACTCAAGGTTTTTGAATACCTTGAAGGAAAGTTTGCGCAGGAGTAATCATAGCACATAGTTGTTGAACACTTTGTAGAACTCTGCCATGAGGGCATTGAGTAGGTGAAAGTGTGCACAAGCAAATTCTCTCTCGAAATATGAGAAAAGGAGTGTTGGAGTAGGACACTCACAGAGTTACTGGATACTATGGAAAGATCTTCAATTGTGCATTGAGCAGAAGTTTCCAAGGGGAACATATACCCCATCAAGGAAAAAATGGGGACATAGACCTTTGAGGTCCGAGTAGTTGAAACTCAAGGTGAAAATATTTGTTAAACGCTTTGGAGGAAGACCTGTGCAAGGATTGCGGCAGGCCAACACTTAGACAAAGTGTTTAAAGACAACCATTTGAAGGCTCCGTGAAGCGTAAGGTGTGCGCCCAAGGTCAAACAATTTCACCTTACAAGCTCAAGAGGAAAATAATCGAGTTTCTAGAAGGGCATCAGAAAATCCTTTGAAGGAAGAAAAGGGATGAGACCCTTAGGAGACTGAATAGGTTCAAATCTCAGAAGAGATAGTGCAAGGTGTGCGGTGGAGACAGACTCGTTCCAAGTCCCAAATCTTAGGAGGATTAGCGTCATTGCTCACAGAGTCTTTGCAAAGAGTCCAAAACACTAAGAACATTCCAAGTCTCGGACTGTGGGAGAAGTGATAACTGTGAAAAAGAGTAAGGACTCACCGAAGTCCCAAAGTGAAGTGAGATGATCCATCATCCAGAGGGACAAGTGGCAAGAGATATGGAATTATGGGGAAATCGTTCTCTGAGAATTTTCTATTGAGTGAGGTGCAAGATTGTTGAAGGTATGAATCCAGAACTGATCATGAACGTGGATTTTCCGGAGATAGGTGGTGAAAGATCCGAGAGTTCATGAGAAATAACTTCGGAAGGATTGCATGGAGAAAAGAGAAATCTTTGCGAAGTCTCGAAGAGAGAAGTGGTCTGGACCGTTTGATCCAGAATGACACGTGGTGGAGATCTGTGTGCTTCGGAGGAAAGGTGCTCTAGAAGAGAGCAGAGAATCAATATAGAAGATACCTGAAGGCTGGAGTTCGAAGCAGATCATAGCCATTGGTTGTGGGAGAAACGTGAACCGTAGATCAAGTCCTGGGTAAAATTTTCAATTCAAAGATTGGGAAAAAGAGGTAAAAATACTCACAAAATCCCCAAAACGCGGAGTGGTGAAGAGGATCGACCTGAGGTCATAGCTCCAAGTCATGTGAAGAAGAGCAAGGGCTTAGCAAGAGCCTGTGGGTCTCACGGGACCTGTGCATATGAGAAAAGGGGCCTGTGAAAATTGATTTGGGTTTTAGCAGAGACCTGAAGAGTCGATTCAAATCAAGTGACTGAATGATCCTAGACCAGGAGGTCGCGCAGCCCCGGGAGGTAGAGGGGGGTCTGAGTCATTTTTTGTTCTCATGAAAAACCCACATTTCTTCCATATTATGTGTGACAAATTGTTTATTTTAAAAGTTTAAAGACAATACAAATTCGGATTTCACACCTTTTACAAGAAAAGAAAAAATCAATTCATCACTCTTCCCTGGAAGGTTGGTGAAATTATCCTAAGAAGAACTACCAAGATTGACAAAATATGCTTCCTATTTCGACCATTTCAACATGCATTTTGTAGAAGAGATCAAGGGGTGTGACTTTGATCACCTTTTTTACAATCATATGGTTTATCTAGTCTCAACCCCTCACTCACCAACACTCTTATATATGGATAATAAGAGGGTTATAGTAATGACCCTAATATTCAAGAAGTTGATATAAATCCCAGCGATATAGAAATTATCATAAGAACCATAGAACCCCATAAGGAGAGAAGAAACCCCTCCAATGAAAAGATTTCTCAATCACCCATTGTTTCTCGAAGACGTGTTCTACCCAAGGTAAACCCTCATTGCAAAGTGAACCAGCAAAGAAAAACCCATAGCGGTAATTCAAGGGATGATGAAGAGAAGAACTAAAGGAGAAGAATCCCCACAAATTAAAGGTCAAAAGGAGAAGAACTAATTCTCAGCAAGGGGGAGAAGAAATAAATGCACTTGAACCTGATATGTTGCTTGATGACATGGACCTACATGTTGATATTGATAATATCTGCTTCCTAGATGAATAAGATCTTGCTAAAAAAAATGTATCGCATATTTCTACACCTGTTGTCCAGGATGGGATTTTTTCTGATGAAGAAACTTTCGTTGTTCAGAATGCCTCATTTGATAAAGATTCTAAGAAAATGATTTTTTGGAAGACCTCAAAGAGTAAGAGGGAAAAAATGTATTCTACCATTGATACTCAGAACATGTTACCATCAAAGTTGTCTTCGATTCACAATGTCATAGGGGATGCATTGGAATTTTCAATTGCTAATATGAAGGAGGAAAATGCTCGAATAAAAGAAAGAATCAAGGAATTGGAAGAAACTCTCACAGATCCACCCATTCGAGCTAACCTGGTTTCCATGATTTGACCTGATAAGAGTTTTCAAGAAATCTCAGGATCAAGTTCAAGAGTTAAAGGAATTTCAAATTTGATTATTGCCACTCGAATTTTTGTCGATGAAAATATAAAGAAAAGGATGTCATTGATTTTAGAGTTATGGGATTTGGAAAAAATATTTTCCTCTCTTGGCCTCAAAGTGCAGAACACTCGGGAATATTTGGGTGCAGATATGAAAAATGATGAAGGTTTTTATATTGATGGAGTTGCAATGTTTGTATAAAATGTCTTTTTGATGATGGACTAGATGAGAAAACAAGAAGATATACCCTCCGAGAGCCATATCAAACAATTAAAGTCTTGTTGTATTGAAATAATCAATGTATTAAATGGATTGTTAATGCAATTAAATGATGTGTCATGAAAGAAAACATAAGCATATTCAAAGATTATTGTATTGGATATTGTTGGCACCACCATTGAAGTATTGGACCCGAAATTTATCTCAAGTTCAATCCTTATGACTCGACGAAAATTTGAGGAACAAATTGAAGGAATGAAGAAAGAATCAACTAAAAAGTTTGCCACTATGGTTGAGTTCACACATGATGATATCGACAATTGTTTTGTTGATTACACCAATAAAAATGAATATGTTGAAAATACTTTGAAAAATCTATCTATTGATTATAGAGAATTCGAGAACGGGTTGTTTAATTATATAGGGGCTTCTGCAGTGCAATATATTAGATATTATTTTCGGAATTAACTGCGTAGTGTAAGTTATTAATCTATGACCCATATTCATGAGTATTAGTCACAACTGACCAATAATTCTCATGATTTGAATAGT
>JASDQU010305437.1:59763-71496 GCA_032191745.1 Picea mariana
AAAAACGAGTTAAAATAACCATGTAAAACAAATTTTAAAAAGATGGGAAAATAACACTTCTTGTTTTTTTAATTGCATAACAAAATTTATTCTTTAATTTGAAAAAAAAAGTTGAACTTTAAAAAAAATTGAAGAAAAGAGAAAAACACCTTAAAAAACTAAATCTAAAAAAACAAAAAACTATTTTTTTTAAATACCTAAAATTTTAAAATAAAATAAAAGACTAAAAACAAAACAAAAAATTTAACGTGAAAAAAAAAACTAAATAAAAAAATTTAAATTATAAAAAAAATTAAAAAGGAACTTTTATAAAAACAAAATTGTAGGAAAAAAATGAAACATATTAAAAAATAAATAAATTATATTAACAAAACATATACCGAAAACGAACAAAAGGGGGACCCTAAAAAGATCAAGGGAGTAGACCACAAAAAGATCAAGGCAATCATGGATTGGCCTACCCCTAGAAATGTGATAGAAGTAAGATCATTTATGGCATTGGTTGGGTATTATAGGAGATTCATAAAGGGATTTTCCAAGATTGCTTATCCTATTAATTGATTGCAAACAAAGGGGAAGAAATTCATATGGTCACGAGAGTGTGAAGATAGCTTCTAGTAGTTGAAGAATCTACTAACTAATGCCCTTGTTTTGAATATTGCGGACCTAAAAAAGGATTTCTTGGTTTGCACAAATGCTTGCAAAGAAGGACTTGGTGGAGTTCTCATGCAAGAAGGGAAAGTGATATGTTAAAAATCATGAAAATTGAATGAGCATGAGTAGAAGTATGTTACCCACGATATGGAGTTAGCAACAAGCATGTATTCCTTCAAAATGTGGAGGCACTACTTGCTCGAGAGAAGATTTATCCTCATGGAAGACCACTATGGTCTGAAGTACCTATTCGACCAGCCAAGGTTGAATGTTAGACAGGCCAGGTGGATGGTGTTGATCAATGAGTTTGATTTTGAAATCAAACACATTAAAGGGAAGGAAAATAGAGTGGAAAATGCACTCAAACAAAGTGTGAAAACTATACACCTAGCGACAACGAGTATAGAAGAATATGACATTCAACAGAGGATTAAGACCCTCTTACAAGAAGATGAATTATTTAATGGTTACGAAAAGAAACCATGGAAAAGAGGTTTGAATTATATCAACTTGGGGTTGATAGTCTACTTATGTATAACAACAAGTTGTATGTGCCTAATTCAGTAGATTTGAGGAATTTAATTATGGATGAGGTCCATAGAATACCATATGTAGGTCACCATGGTTACTAGAAAATACTGACAACAGTTCGACAATTGTATTATTGGCTTGGAATGAAGCAGAACATTGCTTAATACATCAAAAAATGTTTAGAGTGTCAACAAGTGAAAGTTGAGCACAAACATCCTGCTAGATTATTGCATCCTTTTCCTATCCTAGAGTGGAAATGGAAAGTGATTTGCATGGATTTTATTACAGGTTTACCTAAGACAATCAAACAACATGATGTGATCATGGTTGTAGTGGACAAGATGAGCAAGCCAACTCATTTTATTCATGTCAAATCTACTTTAAAAATAATATACATTCCTAACATTTTTATGAAAGAAATTTTCAGATTGCATGGTTTTCCCAAGACCATAATCTCAGACAAAGATGCCAAGATCACCTAGAAATTTTGGAAAAGCTTGTTTGCAGGCTTGGAAACACAATTGGCATTTAGAACGGCCTATCATCCTCAAACATATGCTCATACCGAAAGACTAAACATAGTGTTAGAGGACATGTTAAGGATGCATGTCATACACCAACCTAAGCAGTGGGAGGAGTATCTGCCCCTGGTAGAGTTTGCATACAACAATGGTTACCAAGAATCATTGAAATTGAGCCTTTTTGAGGTTTTGTATGGCGGAAAATGTAGAGTTCCAATTAGTTGGGACAATCAAGTGGACAAACTCACACTTTGACCAGAATTGTTGAAAGAAATGGAATAGTTCATGGTTGATATAAAGAAGAACGTAAAGGTTTTCCAAGACAGAAAAAAGATCTATGTTGATAGCAAGCAGACTCACAGAGAAGTCAAAGTTATAGATCATGTGTATCTTCGAGTGAAACCTGAAAGAAGTTCCCTGAGAATGGGAGCATGTGCTATATTGACACCCCGATATTGTGGACCATTTGAAGTCCTACAGAGAATAGGACTAATAGCATACGAACTTGCATTACCACCTAATATTAGAGCTCATAATGTGTTCCATTTATCTTTGTTAAAGAAATATGTACATGATTCTAATCATGTAATTGATTGTAATGTGATACAGATGGAACTAGAAGGAGAATTCCATCCCGAAACCCAATGCATCCTGGACAGGAAAGAAACAATGCTCTCGAATCGAACCATTGTATAGATCAAGGTGCAATGGAAGCACTTTGGAGTAGATGAACCTACATGGGAGATGGAAGATTCCATGAGATTGACATTACCCATTTTTGTTTTCTATGTAATTGTGCATATATGATGTTTTAAACACCGAGGACAGTGTTTATTTAATGGGGAGGGGAATGTAACACCTTGTTTTCCCCCAAGAATTTAATTATGCTAAGACCTAATATAAGTGTACTTATGAAGCATGTATCTATGTTTCGATTTAATAAAAACACCAAAATCATTAACTACAAGGGAACAACTTTGTAAGTATTGGTAGTGATACACAAATGGGAAATTGATGAAGAAAATATTAATGAAGTGGCATGGAGTGGGGAGATGAGTTTTTTTTAGTGAGGAAAACATGAAGCTTGTTCAATGGGAAATGTGATTTCTTGTGATCGATAAATGAATCTATGAATAATTGGGGTGGACTAATGTTTTCATTGTCAACCTGTTAAATTGTGAAAATGAGTAAGTATGGAAAGTTTGTGTCCCTATAGACCTTATCACTTTAAAGGAAATCTTGCAATACATGGGAAAAAAATCATTTAACCAGTGATGTGGAAGTCTTGTTGACCAGAGAGATCCCTTTTAGAAAAGGAGGATATTGACTCCTAAGGTAGTTGTTATTTGTATGTGGAAAGATTGCAAGATATGAAAGATCTTATTTCCTCATACAATCTAGAGGCCTTCAATGGTCTTAGAGTTGTTTTCTGACCCTTATATATTTGGTAAAATACTTGAATGGATCCTTGAATGCTTAAGTAAAAAAACAGACTATTCTCCTGAAGAAAATCCAAGTTCAATCGGGATTACTTCGGGATGAATCACAGTTGTTGGATCGGCGTGGAGAGCAGTTCTAGACCATTGATTGGATGGGGTGCCCATCGAAGTAATAAAGAAATAGATCATAAGGAAAAGGGATATCATGACTCAACGAAACCGGTTGATCCATCGAAACATGGCTATAGTGGGTTTTGGATCATTGGATCTAACTGTTACTCTATTGGCATAAAGTTGATCAGGGTTATGGAAAGGAGATTAGAAGGGGGGAGTCCAATGACGGGGACTCTGACAATAGGGAATCCGAGGACCGTGGATCTCAAGGAGAGCGTTGTAATATTACAACCTTAAAATCTCGTAGGAATTTTCCTAGGAGGAGAGTCCTTCCACATTAACTCGAGATTAGTTGGATGCTCCAAGGAACCCTAGATCCACCAAATCAGATGAATGAGGATCATTCGATCTGTCAAAGCACGTGCGTTGGAAGTAGCTAACTTAGAGTAGTCAGTAGAGACGAAATGAAGATACTCTAATGAGGGGGAGTTCTGAGAAAGAAAATAGATCATTGATTTGGAATGTGTGAGACTTGATTTCAATCATGGATAAATGTGGACCCCATTGGGAAAGGTAAAAATAGAACACGATAGGAGGTTAATTATCAATTGGGTAGAGGCTTCGATGAAATAGTAGTTGTCAAACTAGGATGTCTGAGAGTTGTTAGATCCTTAAGATAATCCATCAAAACGATGCCATAGAGGTTGGTGGTTCTTATGAGTAAATACTCTAATGGGAATAAGACTGAATTAGCTACTGAACATGTATATGAGGCTGAAGAAAAACGCTTACCATCTGATTGGGGTGTTTAGATTCTTGGATACCTCAACTGTCTCTGGAGGAAACTTGTAGCTGTGAATTTGTAATACATAGCATAGCTTGTGTTGTGATTAGAGAAGTCCTCACCTAGACATTTATGTTCCCAACTACTCACCGAGGTGAAGGGAAAGGGATAAATAATGACACCCTACAAGCCTAAATGACGGATAGGGGGTTGGGTGTGTTACGTGAAGAAATCTCTAGAAGAGTTGAATACTATTACTAGTAAATTTTGTTTATTTAACTATCTCTCAATAAGTAATGAAAGATCAAGAAATTTTCTTTTGTCTCTTGTGTTTCATTTTGAGATGGTTTTTTGTATGTGTTGTTCAACATTTTATACACTCGTAGCTATAAGAAACTCATCCTTTCTTCCTTCACTTGTAAAGCTGCAAATAGAAGATAAATTTGTGGCAAGTGTTTGATGAGTTTGGGGGCTTGAAGTTTCCAAGTTTTGGATGTGAGCGACTGAGGTCTTGAAGAATCCCTCATGGAGGAATTTTACAATTGCTTGGGAGAAGAAGACTTCTCAAGGGGCTTGAATAAAGATACTACTAGTGTAGACCGGAACTGGCCTCCTCGATCACTTTGCTAACGCCTTAAGTTAGTCATTTAGAACGGATGTCAAGGGGAGAAAGAAGATAACCCCGATAAGGTCCAATCTGGACGGGGATGATGTCTTTCATTATTTACATGTCTCTAATCTAGTTAAAGTTGAGCTCTATGATGGAAAGAAGAGAAAATTTTACAGTAAGGTCATTGTTACAAGGCGACTTCTTTCATTATAATGGAAAGAAGATCAAAGTTTACAGTAAGGTCATTGTTACTGACCTCTCTATTGTTGTAGTTGGAAAGAACTCGCCCTCAATACATGGAAAGAAAACGGAACAACTATTTACTGAGGAATCCATGCCTGGGATGGTGAACGTTAAGCGGTGCATAGTCATTTCTCGTTTGTACCTATTCCAACAGAATAAATATCTCTGTGAACAGTGCCACATGCAATAATTACAAAGGCTCCATCGTATAATTATATACATTTATTTACAAAGGCTCCATATTATAATTATATAAATTTATTGCATTTAGAAATGGGCTTCATACCTCGTCATGAGGCCCAAAACCATAACGACTTTAGATTTATTAAAATTATATGTCTTCCTTTAGATTTTTTTGTTAGATTTAGCCACCATTAAAATGAATCTAACATGCAATATAAATATATAAACAACAAATTATTCTTCCTGACATTAAATGATGAACACCGATATTTACGCGGTTGACCCAAACATTGGGCTACATCCACCAAGCAGGTATTGATTCTCTTAATGTTCATTGAAAATTACAATAGGCTCACTCCATTCTTCTCACTCTATCAGCCTCTACGGGCATACCCAAATTTATAGAAATTCACACAAGAAATTGATTATTGAATGTAGTTCCTATCCATGGTCTAATTTAGTCTAATTAGTTACAATCAATGCTCAATAATAGGATCTAAAATCCAATTGCGGAGGAATTAGTTGTCACCGGATTCCAACAATCTCCACCTTGACAACATTTAAATACCTTGCTCATTCTTTTGTTCGTCACCTTTTCTGCAAGCCAAGAGAATCCAAGCACCATCATAGCTTCTCTAAAATTACTGGTTTTGTTAACATGTCTATGCAGTTCTCTTTTGTATGAACTTTTTCAAGAGAAAATCCACCTTCATCGATGACCTGTCTTACAAAATGGTGCTTAATAGAAATATATTTAGTTTCATGGTAGGGTAGATTCTTAGCCAAGTGAATAGCACTTTGACTATCAAAAAATAACTTTACTTTGTCTTGCATCCTTCCAAAATCACCAAACAAACCTTTCAACCAAAATGCATCTTTGCAAGCATGTGAAGAAGCTATGTAGTATGCTTCTGTAGTGGATAAAGCAACAATGTTTTGTAGCTTTGACATCCAACTAATAGCTCCACCTACAAGAGTAAATACGTTCCCTGAAGTCAACCTTCTCTTGTCCAAATCACCTTCAAAATCGGAACCAACATATCCACAGACTAATTCACAACCACTGTTATAAGTGATACAATAATCACTTATGCCTCTCAAATACCGAAGCACCCATTTCACTGTTGCTGAGTGATTTTTACATGGATTTTCCATATACCTGCTGACAACCCCAACTGCATTTGAAATGTATGGCATTGTACTAACCATCACATACATTAGAATTCCTACTGCATTATCATATGGTATTCAAGACATATATTACTTTTCTTCTTTTGTACTAGGACATAAACTTGAAGAAATCTTAAAATGGGAAGCCAAAGGGACTGAAACTGGTTTCACATCATTCATACCAAACCTCAAAAGTATCTTCTCAACATACTTATGTTGTGACAACCAAATCTTACCATTCCTCCTGTCTCTGAATATCTCCATGCCCAAAATCTACTTTGTTGCTCCTATATCTTTCATATCGAACGTCCTAGCCATTTGAGCCTTTAACCTGTTGATATCAGTTATGTGTTTGCTTGCTAAAAACATATCATCAACATACAATACTAAAATAATGAATATGTCATTATTCAACTTCTTAAAGTAGACACAATGATCATACTCACTCCTTGTATAATTCTGGCTCACCATGAAAGAGTCAAATTTTGTGTACCATTGTCTAGGCGACTGCCTCAGACCATACAATGATTTCTTGAGCCTGCAAACGAATTTCTTGTTGCGATTCTGAATGAACCCTTCAATTCGTTCCATTTAAATCTCCTCATACAAAATCCATGTAAGAAAGCAGTCTTAACATCTAGCTTCTCCAACTCCAAATCAAGTAATGTAACCAATGCTAACACACTTCGAATTGAAACAATCTTAACAACTGGTGAAAAAATCTCATGAAATTCAATACCTTCTTTCTGAGAATATCATTTTGCAACCAGCCTTGCTTTGTACCTTTCCACCTTATCATCAACACCCTTCTTCAACTTGTAGACCCACTTGCAACCTACAGTTTTCCTATCTCTTGGAAGTTCTACCAAGTCCCATGTGGCATTCCTCTCTAATTCCTTCATTTCATCCTTCATTGCTTCTTTCCATTTATCACTATTAGATCCCTTCACAGCTTCCTGATAGCACGAAGGTTCATAATCATTAGTACTTAAAGCAGCTGATGAAACAAAATCATCATACCTTCTTGAAGGATTTCTGACCTGCGTAGACCTCCTTAGCGAAGTTTGTGGCTCATCCAGATTTTGTTGATTGTTTCATCAACCATGTCTTCCTCTGCAGGAAACTCCTCATGAACATCTTTAGAAATGTGTTCATGTTCACTTTCATCTATATTTGAACTGGTTTCAAACTAAATATGTTGATACTTAGGTACTTCTTCCTATTTCATTTGAACATCTACATCTGATTTGATGAGAGATGATTCATCAAATATTACATTTCTGTTAATGATGATCTTGTGGGCAGTAGGATCCCACAACCTATACCCCTTAATATCATCACCATATCCAACAAAGATAAGCCCTTTTTATTTTGGATCTAATTTAGAACGTTGATGTTTCAGAATTAGAGCATAGGCTTCACAGCCAAAAACTTTAAGATTAGAATAATTACAAGGGTGACCTTTCCATTACTCTTCAGGAATCTTACACTCTATTTTTGTTGATGGTGATCGATTCACCATATAACAAATTGTAGTTATTGCTTCTACCCACAGTTCCTGCTGCAAGTTGGCATTACTTAGTATACTCCTTGTTCTTTCTAGAAGAGTCATGTTTATGCGTTCAACAACTCTGTTTTGCTGAGGAGTATAGGCAATGGTTTTATGCCTATCAATCCCAAACACCTTGCAATAATTCTTAAATTCCATTGACGTAAATTCACCATCGTTATCAATTCTTAAACATTTAATAGACCTATCGGTGCTCTTTTCTACCAAAGATCTAAACTTCTTGAAAACAGTAAATACACCAGCCTTTCTTTTTAACATATAGATCCAAACCTTCCTAGAGAAATCATCTATAAAAGTTATAAAATATGATCATCCTCCATACGAAATAGTAGGGGATGGTCCCCAAACATCAGAATAGATATAGTCAAGGATTCCCTCACTAGTGTGTCTTTCGGTTTTAAATTTCTGCCTATTATGTTTTCCATAAATACAGTGCTTGCAGAAGTCTAACTTTAAAGACTTTAGACTAGGAAGTGACTTGCTATCAGATAATACCTTCAATCCTTGTTCGCTCATATGGCCCAACCGTTGATGCCACAGTCGAAAAGAATCGTTGTCGTTCTCAGATACCATTGTTGCATGATATGACTCAGTTCTTCCTTCTAACAGAAATAGGTTACCAACCGTCTTCGCTTTCATAACTAGTAGGATTCCTTTGTAGACCTTCATAACTCCACCTTGAACAATACTCTTATGTCCTCTAGTGTCTAAGACTCCCAAATAAATTGGGTTCTTCCTAAGCTTGGGTACACGTCTCACATTAGTTAGTATTTTAACAGTTCCATCAAACATCTTAATTCGAACGCTACCAATTCCCACAACTTTACACGAGATATCATTTCCCATGTAAACTATTCCATTATCTATAGAATGGTAAGTAACAAACCAATGTCTATGAAGACACATTTGATTTGAAGAACCAGAATCTAATAACCATTGTTGATTATGAGGTGAACCAATACTAATTGATAAAACCTCATCAGTCATACCTAAACGTGATGTTGAACTTGGTTTAGTTGTGTTCACTTCCTTTATTTCTTTTGGAGGGTCATCTTTGGAGGCTTGTTGTCACTTCCAACAGTCCTTCTTCAGTTGTCCTGATTTGCCACAAAACCAGCACTTAATCTTGCTCTTTTTGCCCTTCAACTTTGACCGAGAGAAATCCCTCTAACCTTGTCCTCTTTATTTAGGTCTGTCTTTGACCATCATCGCCTCAGATGTAGAGATTTATGAATTTGTTTTCTTCCTTTTTTCCTCAGACAGTAGTGCTCCAACAATAACATCAAATTCAATACTTTTTATTGTGCTAAAACTAATAGAGGTAACAAAGTGATCCCATGACATGGGCAAAGAACACAATGCTGTAATTTCCTTGTCTTCGGAATCGAATTTTACTCCCATGTTGGTCAACTGAACTAAGAGAGTATTAAATGTATTTAAATGATTAGTTATTTTTGTACCTTCCTTCATGCGCAAACTGTACAATTTCATTTTCAGGAAGATCATGTTCATCAAATATTTCGTCATATACAGGATTTCCAACTTCGTCTACAAACCGACTGATGTTTTCTCCACAACAATGTTGAACAGAACATCATCGACCAAACACAAACATATGTCACTTAATACTCTCGCATCGGTCTCTTCCCAGTCTTCATCTTTTATGGTCGCGGGTTGCTTTGCTTTTCCCAAAAGCACCTCCACCATGCCTTGTTGCACGAGCAGATCGTACATCTTAACCTTCTAAATCTCGAAATTGTTTTGCCATTGAACTTCTCAATATCGAACTTAGCACTCTGAGTTTTTGTCATTAGCAAAAGAAAAAATTCCAAAACCACTACCTATAAAACCAAGGCCCTTTAAAAAATGTGGAAGAATAATGGTATAAACTCCAAAAAAAAATTAATAAAAAACCTTTTTACTAAGCTCACCTTTTATTAAAAAAAAAAAAAAATCACCTTTTAAAGCATCCACAGACTTGAATTTTTCACACTTTAAAAAAAATCACTTTTGAAATAATTAAAATTGACTTTTTAATTCCTCTAACTTTTGTTTTATGCATACAATATTTAATTCTAAATATTGTAAAACTTCATACCTTTACTTTTTCAAAAAACATGGAAATGTTTCGTGAAGGGAGATCGACGCTCCCTTCCCTTATATAGGCCAGCGCTGAAGTATAAAATCGAAAATTTATAAGGGTCCTTTGAAAACAGTGCTCCCTCCAACTGGACAGCCCAGCGCTGACTTGGAAGTAGCGTTCCCTTCAATCAGATACTTCACCTATGCTCCCTTATAACATATAGTGATACTTCACCACGCAGCCTCTCAACACAACGATCTCAATTCAATCGCTCTAATACCATTGGTTAGTTTTAGCCACCATTAAAATGAATCTAACATGTATCAGAAATATATAAACAATAAATTATTTTCCCTGACATTAAATGTTAAATGTTTAATGTTAAATGATGAACACTAAGATTTACGTGGTTCATCCAAATCTTGAGCTACGTCTACAAAAAAAGTATCGATTCTCATTAAAAATTACAATAGGCTCACTCTATTCTTCTCACTCTGACAGCCTCTACATGAATGTATAGGAATTCATACAAGAAACTGATTATTGAATACAGTTCCTAGCCATGATTTAATTTAGTCTAATTATTTACAACAAATACTCAATAATAAAATCTAAAATCCAATTATGGAGGAATTAATTGTCACTGAAATTCCAATATTTTTAAAATTATATGTTTTTTTGAAATTTCTTAAAATTATATGTTTTTTATTTATTCTTAAATTTCACAATTAACATAATTTATTGTAACAGGTCATGGATATATTAATTATATATTAAAGATCCAAAGGTTTTGAAACCTTAAAAATTAAAAATTATAATCATAACCATTAAATATGTATAATCAGTCTTCTAATTAAAAATATGCAATGTGTCCCTAAAATTTAACCATACAAGAATATTTTTCGTCTTGTTCACAAATTAAACCTTAAAAATAAAAAATGTATAATCATAACCATTAAACGTCTTGTTCACAAATTAAACCTTAAAAATTAAAAATGTATAATCATAACCATTAAAGATTTATAATCAGTTTTTTAATTAAAAATATACAATGTGTACCTAAAATTTAACCATACAAGAATATTTTTCGTCTTGTTCACAAATTAAACCTTAAAAATTAAAAATGTATAATCATAACCATTAAACGTCTTGTTCACAAATTAAACCTTAAAAATTAAAAATGTATAATCATAACCATTAAAGATTTATAATCAGTCTTCTAATTAAAAATATGCAATGTGTACCTAAAATTTAACCATACAAGAATATTTTTCGTCTTGTTCACAAATTAAAGACCAAAAGCATCTATTAATCCTTAAAACACAGAAGCATCTATTAATCATTATCATTAAAACACCTGATTAACACAGAGTATTACTTATATGGCGCGCTTCAACATGGCAGGGGGCGGATGTCGGCGGCTCTCGGCGTTCATCAGCCGCGCGGTAAGTGGCTGGGCTAGTTATATTTATTCAACCTTTCTTAATTGAAAACGACTCCATGAAGGATGGAAGAAACCTAGAGACTTCGAATAACGATGAAGCTAGAGACTAAGAATAATTTAACCGTCGGATATAAAACTTAATCTAAAAGATGATAAAGAGTGCGGAAGTCCATCACACAACCCCTAATTCATCAAACTATTCGCATCGATTATGTATCCCCAATTTGTTTTTCACTATTGTGGGATCTCATTATCGTCAGCTTCTGCATGTCAGACACAAAAGCTTGCAAATTTGTTTGAGAAGATCCTCCCTCTCGAACAGCTTTCGAAGCCATCTCCTTCAATTTCTCTGCACGATTCCTCATCTTCTGGCCCTCATCTTCAGTC
>JASDQU010305437.1:71516-86666 GCA_032191745.1 Picea mariana
TTTTTTAAATACTTAAAATTTTAAAATAAAATAAAACACTAAAAACAAAACAAAAAATTATTGTGAAAAAAAAAAATTAAATAAAAAAAATTTAAATTATAAAAAAAAAAATGTAAAAAAACAATGAAACATATTAAAAAATAAATAAATTATATTAACAAAACATATACCGAAAACGAACAAAAGGGGGACCCTAAAAAGATCAAGGGAGTGGACCACAAAAAGATCAAGGCAATCATGGATTGGCCTACCCCTAGAAATGTGATAGAAGTAAGATCATTTATGGCTTTGGTCAGGTATTATAGGAGATTCATAAATGGATTTTCCAAGATTGTTAATCCTATTAATTGATTGCAAACAAGGGGGAAGAAATTCATATGGTCACAAGAGTGTGAAGATAGCTTCTACCAATTGAAGCATCTACTAACCAATTCCCTTGTTTTGAATATTACGGACCCAAAAAAGGATTTCTTGGTTTCCACAAATGCTTCCAAAGAAGGACTCGATGGAGTTCTCATGCAAAAAGGGAAACTGATTTGTTAAAAATCATGAAAATTGAATGAGCATGAGTAGAAGTATGTTACCCACGATATGGAGTTAGCAACAAGCATGTATTCCTTGAAAATGTGGAGGCACTACTTGCTCGGGAGAAGACTTATCCTCATGGAATACCACTATGGTCTGAAGTACCTATTCGACTAGCCAAGGTTGAATGCTAGACAAGCCAGGTGGATGGTGTTGATCAATGAGTTTGATTTTGAAATCAAACACATTAAAGGGAAGGAAAATAGAGTGGCAGATGCACTCAAACAAAGTTTGCAAACTATACACCTAGCGATAATGAGTATAGAAGAATATGACATTCAATAGAGGATTAAGGGCCTCTTGCAAGAAGATGAATTCTTTAATCAAGTGAAGGAATGGTTATGAAAAGAAACCATAGAAAATAGATTTGAATTATATCAACTTGGGGTCGATAGTCTACTTATGTATAACAACAAGCTATATGTGCCTAATTCAGTAGATTTGAGGAATTTAATTATGGATGAGGTCCATAGAATACCATATGTAGGTCACCATGGTTACCAGAAAATGATGACAACAGTTTGACAATTGTATTATTGGCCTGGAATGAAGTACAACATTGCTTAATACATCAAAAAATGTTTAGAGTGTCAACAAGTGAAAGTTGAGCACAAACATCTTGCTAGGTTATTGCAGCCTTTTCCTATCCTAGAGTGGAAATGGAAAGTGATTTCCATGGATTTTATTACCAGTTTACCTAAGACAATCAAACAACATGATGTGAGCATGGTTTTAGTGGACAAGATGAGCAAGCCAACTCAATTTATTCATGTCAAATCTACTTTTTAAACAATAGACATTGCTAACATTTTTATGAAAGAAATTTTCATATTGCATGGTTTTCCCATGACCATAATCTCAGACAGAGACGCCATGATCACCTAGAAATTTTGGAAAAGCTTGTTTGTAGGCTTGGAAACACAATTGGCATTTAGAACGACCTATCATCCTCAAACATATGGTCATACCAAAGGACTGAACATAGTGCTAGAGGACATGTTAAGGATGCATGTCATACATCAACCCAATCAGTGGGAGGAGTATCTACCCCTGGTAGAGTTTGCATACAACAATGGTCACCAAGAATCATTGAAATTGAGCCTTTTTGAGGTTTTGTATGGCGGAAAATGTAGAGTTTCAATTAGTTGGGACAATTAAGTGGAAAAACTCACACTTCAACCAAAATTGCTGAAAGAAATGGAATAGGTCATGGTTGATATAAGGAAGAACCTGAAGGTTTTCCAAGACAGAAAAAAGATCTATGTTGATAGCAAGTGGACTCACAGAGAGTTCAAAGTAAGAGATCATGTGTATCTCCGAGTGAAACCTGGAAGAAGTTCCTTGAGAATGGGAGCATGTGCTATATTGACACCCCGATATTGTGGACCATTTAAAGTCCTATAGAGAATAGGACTAATAGCATACGAACTTGCATTACCACCTAATATTAGAGCTCATAATGTGTTCCATTTATTTTTGTTAAAGAAATATGTACATGATTCTAATCATGTAATTGATTGTACTATGATACAGGTGGAACCAGAAGGAGAACTCCATCCCGAAACCCAATGCATCCTAGACAGGAAAGAAACAATGCTCTCAAATCGAACCATTGTATAGATCAAGGTGCAATGGAAGCACTTTGGAGTAGATGAAACTACATGGGAGACGGAAGATTCCATGAGATTGGCATTACCCATTTTTTTTTTCTATGTAATTGTGCATATATGATGTTTTAAACATCGAGGACAGTGTTTCTTTAATGGGGAGGGGAATGTAACACCTTTTTTTCCCCAAGAATTTAATTATGCTAAGACTTCATATAAGTGTACTTATGAAGGATGTAACTATGTTTCGATTTAATAAAAACACCAAAATCATTGACTACGAGGGAACAACTTTGTAAGTATTGGTAGTGATACACAAATGGGAAATTGATGAAGCAAATATTAATAAAGTGACATGGAGTGGGGAGATGAGTTTTTTTTAGTGAAGAAAACAGGAAGCTTGTTCAATGGGAAATGTGATTTCTTGTGATCAATAAATGAATCTATGAATAATTGGGGTGGACTGATGTTTTCATTGTCAATCTCTTAAATTGTTAAAATGAGTAAGTATGGAAATTATGTATCCCTATAGACCTTATCACTTTAAAGGAAATCTTGCAAGACATGGGAAAAAAATCATTTAACTGGTGATGTGGAAGTCTTGTTGACTGGAGAGATCCCTTTTAGAAAAGGAGGATATTGAGTCCTAAGCTAGTTGTTATCCCTATGTGGAAAGATTGCAAGATATGCAAGATCTTATTTCCTCATACAATCTAGAGGCCTTCAATGGTCTTAGAGTTGTTTTCTGACCCTTAGATATTTGGTAAAATACTTAAATGGGTCCCACAATGCTTAAGTAAAAAACCAGACTGTTCTCCTGAAGAAAATCCAAGTTCAATTGGGATTACTTTGGGATGAATCACAGTTGTTGGATCGACGTGGAGAGAAGTTTTGGACCATCGATTGGAGGGGGTACCCATCGAAGTAATCAAGAGATAGATCATAACTGGACTCCGACAAGGGATATCATGACTCAACGAGACCCGTTGATCCGTCAAAACATGGCTATAGTGGGTTTTGGATCATTGGATCTAACTGTTACTTTATTGGCATAAAGTTGATCGGGGTTATGGAAAGGAGATTAGAAGGGGGGAGTCCAATGACAGGGAGTCTGACAACAGGGAATCCGAGGACCGTAGATCTCAAGGAGAGCATTGTAATATTACAACCTTAAAATCTTGTAGGAATTTCCCTAGGAGGAGAGTCCTTCCACATTAACTCGAGATTAGTTGGAAGCTCCAAGGAACCCTACATCCACCGGATCATATGAATGAGGATCATTCGATCTGTCGAAGCACGTTCATTCGAAGTAGCTAACTTAGAGTAGTCAGTGGAGACAGAATGAAGATACTCTAATGAGGGGGAGTTCCGAGAAAGAAAATAGATTGTTGATTTGGAATGGGTGAGACTTGATGTCAAACATGGATAAATGTGGACCCCACTGGGAAAGGTAAGATGAGGAGACGATAGGAGGGTAATTATCAATTGAGTGGAGGCTTCAATGAAATAGTATTTGTTGAACTAGGATGTCCGAGAGTTGTTAGATCCTTAAGATATTCCATCAAAAAGATGCCATTGGGGTTGGTGGTTCCTATGAGTAAATACTCTAATGGGAATAAGCATGAATTAGCTACCAAACATGTAGAAGAGGCTAAAGAAAAATGCTTACAATTTGATTGGGGTGTTTAGATTCTTGGATACCTCAACTGTCTCTAGAGGAAACCTGTAGCTATGAATTTGTAATACATAGCATAGCTTGTGTTGTGATAAGAAAAGTCCTCACTTAGACATTTATGTTCCCAACTACTCACCCAAGTGAAGGGAAAGGGAGAAATAATGACACCCTGCAAGCCTAAATGATGGATAGGGGATCGGGTGTGTTACATGAAGAAATCTCTAGAAGAGTTGAATACTATTACTAGTAAATTTTGTGTATTTAACTATCTCTCAATAAGTAATGAAAGATCAAGAAATTTTCTTTTGTCTCTTGTGTTTCGTTTTGAGATGGGTTTTTGTATGTGTTGTGCAACATTTTATACACTCGTAGCTATAAGAAACTCATCCCTTCTTCCTTCACTTGTAAAGATGCAAATAGTAGATAAATTTTGGCGAGTGTTTGATGAGTTTGGGGGCTTGAAGTTTCCAAGTTTTGGATGTGAGCAACTGAGGTCTTGAAGAATCCCTCATGGAGGACTTTTACAGTTGCCTGGGAGAAGAATACTTCTCAAGGGGCTTGAATAAAGATACTACTAGTGTGGATTAGAACTGGCCTCCTCGATGACTTTGCTAATGCCTTAAGTTAGTCATTTAGAATGGATGTCAAGGGGAGAAAGAAGATAACCCCTATAAGGTTCAATCTAGATGGGGATGATGTCTTTCATTATTTACATGGATCTAATCTAGTTAAAGTTGAGCTCTATGATGGAAAGAAAAGAAAATTTTACAGTAAGGTCATTGTTACGAGGTGACTTCTTTCATTATAATGGAAAGAAGATCAAAGTTTACAGTAAGGTCACTGTTACTGACCTCTCTATTATTGTAGTTGGAAAGAACTCGCCCTCAATACATGGAAATAAAATGGAACAACTATTTACTGAGGAATCCATGCCTGGGATAGTGAACGTTAAGCAGTGCATAGTCATTTCTCGTTTGTACCTATTCCAACAAAATAAATATCTCTGTGAACAGTGCCACATGCAATAATTACAAAGGCTTCATCATATAATTATATACATTTATTTACAAAGGATCCATATTATAATTATATACATTTATTGCATTTAGAAATGGGCCTCATACCTCATCATGAAGCCCAAAACCATAACGACTTTAGATTTTTTAAAATTATATGTCTTCCTTTAGATTTTTTTGTTAGATTCAGCCACCATTAAAATGAATCTAACATGCAACAGAAATATATAAACAAAAAATTATTCTCCCTGACATTAAATGATGAACATCGAGATTTACGTGGTTCACCCAAACGTTGGGCTACGTCCACCAAGCAGGTATTGATTCTCTTATTGTTCATTGAAAATTACAACAGGCTCACTCCATTCTTCTCACTCTGTCAGCCTCTACGGGCATACACAAATTTATAGAAATTCACACAAGAAACTGATTATTTAATGCAGTTCCTATCCATGGTCTAATTTAGTCTAATTAGTTACAACCAATGCTCAATAATAGGATCTAAAATCCAATTGCGGAGGAATTAGTTATCATCGGATTCCAACAATCTCCACCTTGACAACAATTGACATGATACCTTGTTCCTTCTTTTGTTCATCACCTTTTTTCCAAGCTAAGAGAATCCAAGCACCATCGTAGCTTCTCTAAAATTACTGGTTTTGTGAACATGTCTATGTAGTTCTCTTTTGTATGAACTTTTTCAAGAGAAACTCCACCTTCATCGATGACCTGTCTTACAAAATGGTGCTTAATAGGAATATGTTTAGTTTTACTGTGGTAGGTTGGATTCTTAGCCAAGTGAATAGCACTTTGACTATCACAAAGTAACTTTAGTTTGTCTTGCATCCTTCCAAACTCACCAAAAAAACCTTTCAACCAAAATGCCTCTTTGCAAGCATGTGAAGAAACTACATATTATGCGTTTGTAATGGATAAAGAAACAATGTTTTGTAGCTTTGACATCCAACAAATAGCTCCACCTGCAAGAGTAAATACATTCCCTAAAGTCGACCTTCTCTTGTCAAAATCACCTTCAAAATCAGAATCAACATATCCACAGACTAATTCACAAGCACTGTTATAAGTGATATAGTAATCACTTGTGCCTCTCAAATACCGAAGCACCCATTTCATTGTTGCTCAGTGCTTTTTACATGGATTTTCCATATACCTGCTGACAACCCCAACTGCATGTGAAATGTATGGCCTTGTACTAACCATCGCATACATTAGAATTTGTACTGCATTATCATATGGTATTCAAGACAATTATTCCTTTTCTTCTTTTGCACTAGGACATAAACTTGAAGAAATCTTAAAATGGGAAGCCAAAGGGACTGAAACTGGTTTCACATCGTTCATACCAAACCTCAAAAGTATCTTCTCAACATATTTATGTTGTGACAACCAAAGCTTAGCATTCCTCCTATCTCTGAACATCTCCATGCCCAAAATCTTCCTTGTTGCTCCTATATCTTTCATATCGAACGTCCTAGCCATTTGAGCCTTTAACTTGTTGGTCTTAGTTATGCTTTTGCTTGCTAAAAACATATCATCAACATACAATAATAAGATAATGAATATGTCATTATTCAACTTATTAAAGTAGACACAATGATCATACTCACTCCTTGTATAATTATGGCTCACCATGAAAGAGTCAAATTTCATGTACCATTGTCTAGGCGACTGCCTCAGACCATACAATGATTTCTTAAGCTTGCAAACGAATTTCTTGTTGTGATTATGAATGAACCCTTCAATATGTTCCATTTAAATATCCTCATCCAAATATCCATGTAAGAAAGCAGTCTTAACATATATCTTCTCCAACTCCAAATCAAGTAATGTAACCAATGCCAACACACTTCGAATTGAAACAATCTTAACAATTGGTGAAAAAATCTCATGAAATTCAATACCTTCTTTCTGAGAATATCCTTTTGCAACTAGCCTTGCTTTGTACCTTTCCACCTTATCATCAACACCCTTCTTCAACTTGTAGACCCACTTGCAACCTACAGTTTTACTGTCTCTTGGAAGTTCTACAAAGTCCCATGTGGCATTCCTCTCTAATTCCTTCATTTCATCATTCATTTCTTCTTTCCATTTATCACTATTAGAACCCTTCGCAGCTTCCTAATAGCATGAAGGTTCATCATCATTAGTACTTAAAGCAGCTGACGAAACAAAATCATCATACCTTCTTGAAGGATTTCTAACCCGCGTAGACCTCCTTAGCGAAGTTTCTGGCTCATCCACATTCTGTTGATTGTTATCATCAACCATGTCTTCCTCTACAGGAAACTCTTCATGAACATCTTTATAAATGTGTTCATGTTCACTTTCATCTATATTTGAACTAGTTTCAAACTAAATATGTTGATACTTAGGTACTTCTTCCTGCTTCATTTGAACATCTACATCTGATTTGATGAGAGATGATAAATCAAATATTACATCTTTGTTAATGGTGATCTTGTGGGAAGTAGGATCCCACAACCTATACCCCTTAATCCCATCACCATATCCAACAAAGATGAGACTTTTTTATTTTGGATCTAATTTAGAACGCTTATGTTTTAGAATTAGAGCATAGGCTTCACAACCAAAAACTTTAAGATTAGAATAATTACAAGGGTGTCCTTTCCATTCCTCTTCAGGAATCTTGCACTCTATTTTTGTTGATGGTGATCGATTCACCAGATAACAAATTGTAGGTATTGCTTCTACCCACAGTTCCTGCTGCAATTTGGCATTACTTAGCATACTCCTTGCTCTTTCTAGAAGAGTCATGTTCATGCGTTCAACAACTCTGTTTTGCTGAGGAGTATAGGCAGTGGTTTTATGCCTATCAATCCCAAACTCCTTACAATAGTTCTCAAATTCCATTGACATAAATTCACCACCATTATCAATTCTTAAACATTTAATAGACCTACCGGTGCTCTTTTCTACCAAAGATCTAATCTACTTGAAAACAACAAATACATCAACCTTTCTTTTTAACATATAGACCCAAACCTTCCTAGAGAAATCATCTATGAAAGTTACAAAATATGATGATCCTCCATACGAAATAGTAGGGGATGGTCCCCAAACATCAGAATGGATATAGTCAAGGATTCCCTCACTAGTGTGTCTTCCGGTTTTAAATATTTTCCTATTATGTTTTCCATAAATACGGTGCTTGCAGAAGTCAAACTTTAAAGAATTTAGACTAGGCAGTGACTTGCGATCAGATAATACCTTCAATCCTTGTTTGCTCATATGGTCCAACCGTTGATGCCACGGTCGAAAAGAATCATTGTCGTTCTCAGATACTGTTGTCACATGATCTGACTCAGTTCTTCCTTCTAACAGAAATAGGTTACTACCCATCTTCGCTTTCATAACTAGTAGGATTCCTTTGTAGACCTTCATAACTTTACCTTGAACAATACTCTTATATCCTTTAGTGTCTAAGACTCCCAAAGAAATTAGGTTCTTCCTAAGCTCGAGTACATGTCTCACATTAGTTAGTATTTTAACAGTTCCATCAAACATATTAATTCGAATGCTACCAATTCCTACAACTTTACACAAGATATCATTTCCCATGTAGACTATTCCATCATCTATAGACTAGTAAGTAACAAACCAGTGTCTATGAAGACACATTTGATTTGAGGAACTAGAATCTAATAACCATTGTTGATTATGACGTGAACCAATACTAATTGATAAAACTTCATCATTCATACATGAACGTGATGTTGAACTTGTTTTAGTTGTGTTCGCTTCCTTCATTTCTTTTGGAGGGTCGTCTTTGGAGGCTTGTTGTCACTTCCAACAGTCCTTCTTTAGGTGTCCTGATTTGCCACAAAATCAACACTTAAGCTTGCTCTTTTTTCCCTTCAACTTTGACCGAGAGAAATCCCTCTAACCTTGTTCTCTTTCTTTAGGTCTGCCTCTAACCATCATCACCTCAGATGTAGAGATTTATGAATTGGTTTTCTTCCTTTTTTCCTCAGACAGTAGTGATCCAACAATAACATCAAACTCAATACTTTTTTTTATGCTAAAACTAATAGAGGTAACAAGGTGATCCCATGACGTGGGCAAATAACACAATAATGTTATTTCCTTGTCTTTAGAATCGAATTTTACTCCCATGCCGGTCAACTGAACTAAGAGAGTATTAAAAGTATTTAAATGATTTGTTATTTTCGTACCTTCCTTCATCCGCAAACTGTACAATTTTCTTTTCAGAAAGATCATGTTCGTCAAATATTTTGTCATATACAGGATTTCCAACTTCGTCCACAAACCGACTAATGTCTTCTCCGCAAAAATGTTGAACAGAACATCATCGACCAAACACAAACGTATGTCACTCAGTGCTCTCGCATCGGTCTCATCCCAGTCTTCATCTTTTATGGTCGCGGGATGCTTTGCTTTTCCCAAAATCACCTCCACCATGCCTTGTTGCACAAGCAGATCGTGCATCTTAACCTTCCAAATCTCGAAATTGTTTTGCCATTGAACTTCTCGATTTCAAACTTAGCACTCTAAGTTTTCGTCTTTAATAGAAGAAAAAATTCCAAAACCACTACCTATAAAACCAAGGCCCTTTAAAAAATGTGGAGAAATAATAGTATAAACTCCAAAAAAGTTTAATAAAAAACCTTTTTACTAACCTCACCTTTTATTAAAAAAAAAAATAAGCTTTTAAAGCATCCACCCACTTGAATTGTTCACATTTTAAAAAGAAAAATCACTTTTAGGATAATTAAAATTCACTTTTTAATTCCTCCACCTTTTGTTTTATGCATACAATATTTAATTCTAAATATTGTAAACCTTCATACCTTTACTTTTTCAAAAAACATGGAAATGTTTCCGTGAAGGGAGATCGACGCTCCCTTACCTTATACGGACCAGCACTGAAGTATAAAATCGAAAATTTATAAGGGTCCTTTGAAAACGGTGCTCCCTCCACCTGGAGAGCCCAGCGCTGACTTGGAAGTAGCGCTCCCTTCAAGCATACAGCAACTTCACCCATAGATAATTCACCCATATAGATACTTCACCCATGCTCCCTTATAACATACAGTGATACTTCACCCACGCAACTTCTCAACACAACGATCTCAATTCAATCGCTCTGAAAGCATTTGTTAGCTTTAGCCACCATTAAAATGAATCTAACATGCAGCAGAAATATATAAACAACAAATTATTTTCACTGACATTAAATGATGAACACCAAGATTTACTGATTTACTTACGTGGTTCATCCAAACCTTGAGCTATATCCACCAAGCAGGTATCGATTCTCTTATTGTTCATTGAAATTTATAACAGGCTCACTCCATTCTTCTCACTCTGACAACCTCTACAAGCATAAACGAATTTATAGAAATTCACACAAGAAACTGATTATTGAATACAGTTTCTATCTATGATCTAATTTATTCTAATTATTTACAACCAATGCTCAATAATAAAATTTAAAATCCAGTTGAGGAGAAATTAATTATCACCGAATTCCAACATTTTTAAAATTATATGTTTTTTTGAGATTTCTTAAAATTATATGCTTTTTATTCATTCTTAAATGTCACAATTAACATAATTTAATGTAACAGGTCATGGATATATTAATCATACATTAAAGATCCAAAGGTTTTGAAACCTTAACCATTAAAAGTGTATAATCATAACGATTAAAGATGTATAATCAATCTTTTAACATAATTTAATGTAACAGGTCATGGATATATTAATCATACATTAAATATCCAAAGGTTTTGAAACCTTAACCATTAAAAGTGTATAATCATAACGATTAAAGATGTATAATCAATCTTTTAATTAAAAATATGTAATGTGTCCCTAAGATTTAACCATACAAGAATATTTTTCGTATTGTTCACAAATTAAAGACCAAAAGCATCTATTAATCCTTAAAACACAGAAGTATCTATTAATCGTTATCATTAAAACACCTGATTAACACAGAGTATTACTTATATGGCGCGCTGCAACATGGCAGGGGGCGGATGTCGGCGGCTCTCGGCGTTCATCAGCCGCGCGGTAAGTCGCTGGGCTAGTTATATTTATTCAACCTTTCTTAATTGAAAACGACTTCATTAAGGATGGAAGAAACCTAGAGACTAAGAATAATTTAACCGTCGGATACAAAACTTAATCTAAAAGATGATAAAGAGTGCGGAAGTCCATCACACAACCCCTAATTCATCAAACTATTGGCATCGATTTTGTATCCCCAATTTGTTTTTCACTATTGTGGGATCTCATTATCGTCAGCTTCTGCATGTCAGACACAAAAGCTTGCAAATTTGTTTGAGAAGATCCTCCCTCTCGAACAGCTTTCGAAGCCATCTCCTTCAATTTCTCTGCACGATTCCTCATCTTCTGGCCCTCATCTTCAGTCAACACAAACCTCACAACTTCCTTCACTCTTTCCTCCTCAGGAATCCCATCTTGGTGCTGGCAAAACTGGACTCCTGTACGAAATTGCTCGGCCACTTGCTTAGAGTTGAAATGCTGATCTCCAAACATAGGCCATGTGATGAGCGGGACGCCCAGAGTTATGCTCTCCAACGTTGAGTTCCACCCGGAGTGGGTCATGAAGGCGCCGACCGACTGGTGGGAAAGAATAAGAAGTTGAGGCGCCCATCCCCATATCATTAACCCTAACCCTTTGTTTTTCATTCTGTCTTCAAAGCCATAAGGAAGATAGTCTTGAATGTCTGCATCTGAAGTCGTGGCCGATTCGAGTTTGGGCGCGACTTTGATGGCCCAAACGAACGGCTGCTCGCTGGCTTCCAAACCCCTCGCCAAGGCAACTGTCTGTCGTTCCGATAAGAAGGTCTGGCTTCCAAACGAAACGTACAAGACCGAACGCGGCCCCTGAGAATCCAGCCACTGAACTAGCTCGTCCTCGCTGATGTCCGCCATTTTCCCTCTGCCCGCCTTCCCTGCAAAGTTTGGTGGAAGCACTGGACCTATAGACCAGATGGGCTTCCCGGTCAGGCTTCTAAAGTGACTTAGTTGTTGAGGCTCGAGGTCCTCGAATGTATTAATGAGCATTCCCCAGCCATGACTCAGCGATTGTAGACTCCGGACGACGAAACGTTGCCTGAGGTTCGACATGTCGGGCTCAAAGAAGTTGGCGGCTATCTCATTCTTATTCAATCTGAGAGGGATCGGCAAATTCATGCTGAGAACAACGCTGTCCCCCTCTTTCTGCAAGGTGTTGTGAGTTATCGAAGCCGAGACGGAGTAGAGAAGGGTCATGGCGAAGGCCCCGCATGTATTGAACAGAACTCGTGGGACACCATACTTTTCGCCAATCTGTATAGTCCATGGCATCATGATATCGCTGATGATACAAACCGGCGGAGAACGGCCCGTTTCTTCTTGTTCTTGTTGGAGCTGTTGATGTAGCCAGCGTTCGAAGGGCTCTGCAAGCTTCTCGGCGAAACTGAAAAGCAGATCGATCAACTCTGGGGGAAGAACATCCGCGCTCTCGCGTCCCTCCGGTAGGCCTTCCACAGCGGGCGTGGTAAGGAGTACAGAGCGAATATCCAAACCGGCGGATTGAGATTCGGCCATTGCTCCTTCTAGCCGGGAGGCGTTTGCACGCGTCGTGACACAGCTCACCGCCGCGCCATTTAAAGCCAGTAGCCTTGCAAGGTCTAGGAAGGGGATGGAATGACCCATCGCCGGGAATGGAAGCAGTACGACGTGGGGCTTCTGGGAACCCTTCATTGTAGCAAAGCGATTAAATGGAAGGCGAACGAAATACTGAACTGGGGAGTTATTTAAGCTGTTCAATTGGCATAAGAATTTATAGCATCTGTGCGAGGATTCATCCAAATAATTTAATCTTCAAGGGCAGGGAAGCACGTCCAGAAGGTCTGAATCCATACGTGGAGAGCAAGTTCGAGGATAATGTCTAGAAAGTTCGAGGAGCATGTTCGAGCAAGTTCGAGGATAATCGGCAAACGAGTATGGGAACTAAGATGCCGTGGAAGTCTGAAACTCTCGGCTTCCGTCATCAGTGACAACAACTCACTGGACATTTGGATTTTTATAGAGCAGCACCGCAGTTGTGACGCTAATGCCCCCTTCCTCACTGCTTTCCACTGATATCCCACTTCACAAAATATTTTATACCAATAAAAAACATTATTGTCTTGTGAAGTAGCCTTCCACTTTAGACATAAGACAGAATGGGCTTGTCGCTTCAAATTTTTTAAATAATAACTTTCTTAAGAAAATTCAAATCTCAAAGTTTATTTCACATCTGAAATATATAAAGTGTGTGGCTTTCCAAATTAACGTTAAATTAATGTTAATCATTTATCATACGTTAATTAAATATGATATTTAATTAAAAGTTTAACTTGTAGCTTTCAAATTATTCAAATCTTTAATTTAAGATAATTAATAGAGAGACCAGACAAATCAGTTACGTTGAGTGTTGGCTGGTTTGGACAAAACGGGTTCGTCATCGACTCAATTAAGCTTTGCTTCTCCATACATGCTTTTTATTTGGTATATATTCCATGCTTTTTCTTAATACGAGGCATGTAAATCTCATTTTTTATTTAAAAAAAAAGAAAAATGACTTATATTATTGAATATAATAGGTCTTTTATAACATCTTCCAACCAGTTCAAGTTTTAATAAGTCCTTTTTTCTAGACAAAATATACATAAGAATTAATCATATTACAAAATATACATAAGAATTAATCATATTACAAATTCTGTCTTTTATCTATCAATGTACCAATGTTTTACATATCATAATACAAAAAGCAATAATCAGTCTTGTTTCAAAGTTCTAATTCAATATATACATCAAGCCAAAATCTATTTTCTTCCAATCGCAAAGCATTCTTTGAAAGTTTATCAGTTTCATGGTTATAAGCTATGTATATATGTTGAGCTTTGGGCTGTTGAAACTCCCGCTCAACATTCTAATTTTATCCATCCAAGATTGCAAAGAGATCACCTGTAAGTTATCATCATTAGAAAATCAGTCAATAATAATCCTTGAATCTCCTACCAGATGTAATCTTGTAACCTTTTATATCTTGCAAAATATAATAAGCACCACATGGCAAAGAGTTCCCCCTAGTATTGGTTCCTCTACCACAATTCATTTTTAATCTGAAGCTACCCAACACTGGCCACTTTAATAGAGCACCAGCCCCACATTTTAAACCTTTATCTTGTGAAGCTCAATAAAAAAACCCCACTGTCAAATTCCAATCCAGAATGGGAGGTCTCTCTATCCTTCTTATCTTAATACAATGTGTGACTTTTAATTCTACCAAGTCTTGAAGAATACAGTTACTCACTCTGACCAGATTAGGAAGTAAATCTTCAAAAATAACCAAATTTCTGTGTTTCCAAACATCCTAACATATAAATCAAGGTATTTCTTTCCCATTTTCCTTCTTTTTTAACCAATTTTGAAAACAGTTTGCAATCTGAACTCCTTCCCAAGGAATGACTAAATTTAATTCCTTTAGAATAGTTTTCCAAATACCTTTGATGAACATGCACTCCACAAAGAGATGTAGCAATGTTTCCTCAATGATCCCACACAAGGCACATCTACTCGGACCATTAAAACCTCTTTTTTTTCAGATTTTCCCAAGTAAGAATTCTCTGCTCCATCATTAACCAGACAAACAGTTTAACTTTTAAGGGTAACTACCAATTCCAGAGTTCTTTATACCAAAAACAAGGTTCAACTTCCATCATCTCCAACATTTGTAATTTGTAAGCATGATTAGCATTAACCTATCCCCTTTTTGTGTCCCAAGACCAAAGTAAGGTATCTTTTGTATTATTTAGCACAAAGCCCAATCCAACTAAGCCCTTAACAAAATTATTCCATTCCTCTTTTTGTTCACCTTCCAACCCTAGAGACTCAGTCTTTTTCCATCTTCTGAAAGTTGTATCCTCCACCTCACTAGTCCCATCTTGTGCAAGGAATTCAATCTTGTGAGCCTTCAATTGAAAAATGAGACTCCTTGACAATTTATAATAAGTATGTGAACCGACGAAAGGATCAGTACCAATTCTAATATCCCTCCCATTCCTAGGCTTCCAAACCAACCAATCTATTATAATTGATAAAGAAATAGTGAGTGCTCTCCAAAAGTTTGATGTACATGTCCAAGTATTCCTACCTTACCTGAACCACTCCTCCACATATTTCTTCTTGAGATATTTTTGAA
>JASDQU010305437.1:86716-103716 GCA_032191745.1 Picea mariana
TTCCAAATTAACGTTAAATTAATGTTAATCATTTATCATACGTTAATTAAATATGATATTTAATTAAAAGTTTAACTTGTAGCTTTCAAATTATTCAAATCTTTAATTTAAGATAATTAATAGAGAGACCAGACAAATCAGTTACGTTGAGTGTTGGCTGGTTTGGACAAAACGGATTCGTCATCGACTCAATTAAGCTTTGCTTCTCCATACATGCTTTTTCTGTGGTATATATTCCATGCTTTTTCTTAATACGAGGCATGTAAATCTCATTTTTTATTTTTAAAAAAGAAAAATGACTTATATTAGTGAATATAATAGGTCTTTTATAACATCTTCCAACCAGTTCAAGTTTTAATAAGTCCTTTTTTCTAGACAAAATATACATAAGAATTAATCATATTACAAATTCTGTCTTTTATCTATCAATGTACCAATGTTTTACATATCATAATACAAAAAGCAATAATCAGTCTTGTTTCAAAGTTCTAATTCAATATATACATCAAGCCAAAATCTATCTTCTTCCAATCGCAAAGCATTCTTTGAAAGTTGATCAGTTTCATGGTTATAAGCTCTGTATATATGTTGAGTTTTGGGCTGTTGAAACTCCTGCTCAACATTCTAATTTTATCCATCCAAGACTATAAAGAGATCACCTCTAAGTTATCATCATTAGAAAATCAATCAATAATAATCTTTGAATCTCCTACCAGATGTAATCTTGTAACCTTTTTATATCTTGCAAAATATAATAAGCACCACATGGCAAAGAGTTCCCCCTAGTATTGGTTCCTCTACCACAATTCATTTTTAATCTGAAGCTACCCAACACTGCCCACTTTAATAGAGCACCAGCCCCACATTTTAAACCTTTATCTTGTGAAGCTCAATAAAAAAACCCCACTGTCAAATTCCAATCCAGAATGGAAGGTCTGTCTATCCTTCTTATCTTAATACAATGCGTGACTTTTAATTCTACCAAGTCTTGAAGAATACAGTTACTCACTCTGACCGAATTAGGAAGTAAATCTTCAAAAAAAAACAAATTTCTGTGTTTCCAAACATCCTAACATATAAATCAAGGTATTTCTTTCCCATTTTCCTTCTTTTTTAACCAATTTTGAAAACAATCTGCAATCTGAACTCCTTCCCAAGGAATGACTAAATTTAATTCCTTTAGAATAGTTTTCCAAATACCTTTGATGAACTTGCACACCACAAAGAGATGTAGCAATGTTTCCTCAATGATCCCACACAAGGCACATCTACTCGGACCATTAAAACCTCTTTTTTTTTTTCAGATTTTCCCAAGTAAGAATTCTCTGCTCCATCATTAACCAGACAAACAATTTAACTTTTAAGGGTAACTGCCAATTCTAGAGTTCTTTATACCAAAAACAAGCTTCAACTTCCATCATCTCCAACATTTGTACTTTGTAAGCATGATTAGCATTAACCTGTCCCCTTTTTGTGTCCCAAGACCAAAGTAAGGTATCTTTTGTATTATTTAGCACAAAGCCCAATCCAACTAAGCCCTTAACAAAATTATTCCATTCCTCTTTTTGTTCACCTTCCAACCCTAGAGACTCAGTCTTTTTCCATCTTTTGAAAGTTGTATCCTCCACCTCACTAGTCCCAGCTTGTGCAAGAAATTCAATCTTGTGAGCCTTCAATTGCAAAATGAGACTCCTTGACAATTTATAATAAGTATGTGAACCGACCAAAGGATCAGTACCAATTCTAATATCCCTCCCATTCCTAGGCTTCCAAACCAACCAATCTATTATAATTGATAAAGAAGTAGTGAGTGCTCTCCAAAAGTTTGATGTACATGTCCAAGTATTCCTACCTTACCCGAACCACTCCTCCACATATTTCTTCTTGAGATATTTTTGAATAATGACCTCATGCCAAATACCAGGCATCATAAGACATCTCCACAGACTTTTTGATGCCAAATCTTTTCCAAAGGAAAATATATTTTGTAATCCCCACCCACCATTCTTTTTTGGTTTAGCAAGCTTTTTCTACCTTACCAAATGCATCCCTTCATTAAATTTTTTGCCAATCCACAAAAAACTAAACATACTCCTTCTAATACTATTTAGAACACTTTTTGGAATCTTATCCAAGGATAGTAAATATACATAAATTCTTTCTAGAACACCTTTTACAAGAATCACCCTTCCCGCTAAAGAAAACCATCTATGACACCAATTCAGGATTCATTTTTCAAATTTTTTCTCCAACCAATTCCAATCCATTCTAGAGTAACAGTTTGGTTTTAAAAAGAACCACGGGTACTTAAACCCTCATCAACTAGCTTTACATCACAGGGAAAAATATCTTTTATCATATCCAATTCTTCAAATTCCCACCCAGCTTCTAAAAAAACAGACTTATGTGGACTAAAGGCCATCCCTGTCGCTTTATAAAAAAGATCCAAAACCTCCTTAAAAAATTCCCACTCAGAAAAGATACCAATCCCAAATAGAATAACATCGTCCACAAACATCAAATGTGTAATGTATAAAACTCTTGCCAGAGGTATACTTTCAATATTCTTAACCCTTACCTACTCCTAAATAACTCTGCTTAACCCTTCTATAATAAGGAGAAAAAGTAAAGGGGATAAATGGCATCCTTGCCTTAAACCCCTTGTACTCTTAAAGAACCTGGTATGATTTCCATTGATCAATACAAAAAAGTTTGCAGAAGATACACACCCTAAGATCCAATCTATTTCTTCTAATCTCATACCCACTTGTAATAAGACAAGCCTTAGGAAACCCCAATCCACTCTATCATATGCCTTTATCAAATCCAACTTTAGAACCAGTGCCTTTATGTTTTTTACCTTTATACTGTGTAGAGCCTCCTGTGCAAATCCTATAACATCAGTAATTTTTCTTCCTTCAAGGAATCCAAATTGTTCCTATGAGATTCCAACATAAAGAGATGATTTACTTCTAGCAACAATAATTTTTGTAATGATCTTGTAAACCAAATTACATAATGCAATTGGTCTAAAACCTCCAAAGGAATTTGGCTTATCACTCTTAGGTATAAGTGCAATAAAGGTAGCATTCAAAGCACTAGAAACTCTCCCTTTCCTCCTAGTCTCTTCCACCATCTCTAAGATATCATTACCCATAAGATAAAAAAAAGTTAGAAAAAAATCAACAATCCAGCCATCCGGCCCAAGACTTTTTGACACCCTAAATCCTTTCAGAGTTTTCAAAATTTCTACAAAAGTAATTGGCTCGGCCATTCTAGAGCCTTCTTCCTCTGAAAACATTCTAGGGTAATTTCTTAAAACAAGTTGATCAGAGATAGCAATATTATCCCGTGCCTTGAAAACATTCTGGAAATAGTCCATTTCTTCCTTTTGTAGTTCATGATTATTACATAAAATTGTCCCATCATCCTTGGTAATATCCCAAATGGTATTATTCTGTTTTCTGGAATTTTCAAAAGCATGGAAGAACTTGGTGTTCCTGTCTCTAGAGGCCAGCCAATTTACTTTTCTCTTTTGCCTCCAGGTTTCCTCCTCCTGTCTTAAGAGAAACAATTTCCTCTTTTCTTTTTCTATTGCCAACTCCTTATCTAGCTCCTGCACAAAACCCCTGGGAACTCAATGTATAAAGTATACAAGTCCAATTCTAGTTGTACCAATTCTTCCTTGGCATCATCCTTTTTATTTCTTTCCCAAACTATCACTAACAACTTCGGTAACTTAACCTATTTAACCAAAGATTCCATCAGGTTTAAAGATGTTGTTCCCAACAAACCATTCTAGTTGGATCTAACTAAGTCCAGAAACTCAGGATCATTAATCCAAATAGTATTAAACTTGAAAGGATAATTTACATGATCTTTTACTTTCTCCATATGAAGGATCATAGGCATGTGATCTGAAATATTTTCATTACACACACAAGTTTTGTATCTCAACCCTAAATCCACTAACTTCTCCTCTATCAAGAACCTATCCAACCTTTTTTCTATGTAGTCCCGACTGCTTCTCCCATTCCTCCAGGTAGGTAACAATTTTACAGGCTCAACATCCACCATTCCCCCTGCTTGTATCATATAGGAAAAGTAGATATGGAGGGGATCCATTCTAGCAGTATCCCCCCCACAGTTCCCTAAACGAAGTGGTAAAGTTTATATCTCCCCCCATAACTAGATTATGCTCATTAAATATCCTGTCCTTTTTTAAAGTCTCCCAAAATGCCTCTCTATATGAGTAAGTGATGCAAGAGCATCACTCCACCTCAGTGCGCGCCAATCAATCAAATCGCATGGTGTGCATTCAAGAAAGGGAGAGGCAGATCCCTCTTATTTTTCCTTGAGAATCAAAAGCGTGATCTAGGAATTTAATAATGACAAGATAGAAGAGCCAAGTTTTTCCTTCACACAAGCTGGAGATAAGGTTGCCATTAAGTGGTTGACGGTAGGAGGGATCTGCATCCGATTTGGAGTAGATTTCCATAATTGTAATTTTTGCATTAGACAAGCATTATGAATGGTGATTTGACACCACTAGTTTAACTTGCAAGGGAAGCTCGTCGATCCCCTATTGTATAAATATTTATATTGTTTCCTGTAGAGGGGGTTAGCTAAGAGAGAGTTATCCAGGAGAAAAAAATGCATAGGAATAAGGGAGGTTGATGAGGGCTGAGACTCAGTCGTAGTCCAGACTCAAACATTTGTAATTTGATGTTCTACCATTAATATAAAATGATAGTTTTTCATGTTATCAATTTCTGTCTAATGGATGTTATGTTATGAATGTCATTTGTATGCATTTGAATTGTAAATGAATGTTAGAAATCGTCTGCAGGGATAGAGATACACTTTTCTATCCACGAGTGTGTTGAATTAAGTCTGGTTCTGTAGGATAAGTGAAAGGAGTGCGCGACAAAGAGAGGAAGCTCTGTGAGCCAACACAAGGAGTTCATGTCTGAACTCAGTGGAGTCAAAAGAGAAACTGCTAGGACGGCACACCAGAGTAATTCATAGACTAAGGAGGAAATTTGAAGGTGGTTAAGTACCTTGGAAGGAAAAATTGTGTGGGAGGAAGCACAGTTCAGACTTATTGAACACTCTGAAACACTCTGCCAAGAAGGAATTGAGTTAGTGTGAGCGTGCACAAGGACAACATGGTTGTAAGTGTTGGAATCCTTAAGAGAATCCCAAAATTACTAAACATTCTGAGGAAGGAAGGCTTTACAAGAGTGCATCGACAAAGGAAAGGAAATTCCTTAAACCTTTTTGTAACACTAAGGGAGAAGTCATCGAAGAACGGAGTCAAGTGCAAGGAGTGCACCGAGGAGACTTTAAGTCCATCTTACGAGATCAGGAGGAAGAGGGAGAAATTTCCAGCAGGGCACAAGGAAACTCCCAAGAGAGTGATGAAATTTGAAGTTTTTCAAGCTGAGCAAAGTCACAGAAGTGTCTGCACAAAACTATGCAAGGAGTGCAGAAGAAGCTCGAGAATAACCTAAGTGTCAAAAGAAAAATTTTCACTAAGTGTGCAAAGGGGTCGAGGACTTGTCGAAGTCCTGAAGGCCGAAAAATCGTCCATCGTTAGAGGAGACAAGTGCCAGAAGATTGAGAGGTTCGAGAGCAGGAACTTTGGCAGGTTTGCCGAGAGCAAACAAGGATCTTCGTGAAGTCGCGAAGAGCGATTTGAATCCAGGCCATTGGATCTGGAAGGACATGTGACAGAGGTCTACGTATTTCGGAAGAGGAACCCTTCGGAGAAAACTCAAGAGGAGAGTACCCAAAGAGCTGAGAGCCGAAGTAATCTTGGCCATCCATTGAGATAGAATGTGTGGTGAGAAATAAGCACTTTGCTGATTTGAAAATTGGGAGAAGCAAAGTCGGGAGAAGAGAGGACTCGTGAAGTCTGAACTCGCGAGTTGATCACAGTCGTCGATCGCAAGGAGAACGTCGACCATAGATTTGGGCCTTGGAGAATTCATCGATTTGAAAAACGAGAAAATGGGAGAAAAGTAGCTTGTGAAAGTTCTAAAGCACAGAGTCATGAAGGGAGTTGGTCTACGGTCGTAGTCGTGGTCACATCAAATGTGAAACCTAGCATAGAGAGCTAGTGCATTAGAGTGAAAATCACTAAGGAGAGGGTCCGCGGGTGCCACACAACCTGCACCAAGAAGGTGAAGGGCCTATGTCAAGTTAAATTGATTCCATCAGGAGCCTGACGAACCATTCTGTTCAGTGATTTGAGCGATCCTAGACCAAGAGGTCACACAACCCCGAAGGAGGGGTGGGTTCTGTAGCAAGTGGTATCAAAACTTGTTTTTGTCTACAGATCGTAGGCAAAGAAGATATCAGAGCTTGTTTTTGTCTACAGATCATAGGAAAAGGAGATATCAGAGCTTGTTTTTGTCTACAGATCATAGGCAAAGGAGATATCAGAGCTAATGCAGAATTGATTTCTGTAGGAAAGGGAGATAGAGTGTGATGCTCTGTTGAAGTTGTTGCAAGGTGAGCAGCAGATGTTAAATAGCCAGGTCGGATGCAGGTGAAGCAATATGGTAGTTGGAAGTAATGAGCACAGTCAAGGGAGACTCTACCCGCAGAAAATAAAATCGGAGATAGACAAGGAGCTTAGTGAAATCCGAGCCCAGATGGAGACACTATAATTCAAGATGCAATAGGAGGCAAGGGTACACTGGAGGTATGAATGTCCCTTGAAGAGAATAACTAAATGGCATGTTCAGAAGCTGCTGATGAGAAGACAACAACATATGTTAAGAAGGTGGTTGAGGCATGATGAAAACCTCAGTGACGAGGGAAGGAGATCTAGCAGAAGTCTTGTAGGTTACCAGGTGAGAAATGAGAAGGGATCAGTGGATCTCATAGACTGCCAGGTCGGAAGAGGACACATCCCAATTTTCCAAGTGGGCAAGGTAGAAGAGATGATCTCAATTAAGATTTTGCATCAATAGGGGGAGTTGACATATGAGGAGGAGGCATAAGAAATACCTCGCTCAGATGAAGATTCATGTGGGATTGTGAGTCATGTGAATGAAGATGATGAGAAGTTGAAAACTTCTGTCACAAAGAAGAAGGATCAGAGGACCATTCTGATCATAGGAGGAATCGAGGTATTCCTACCAATTAGTTGAGGAGAGGCGAGCATAGACGTTGTAGGAGCAACAGAAGGACAGCAAGATGAGATTTTCATGAAGGAGGAGGAGAAGATACTGAGATCTGTCCCAATCGAGGAGCACCCAGTTGAGTTACCCACTCAGTGGGAATTGGAGTTAAAGGCACTAGAGGATTGGTTAGACAGTATAGAACTAGAAGGGGGCTTCCATAAGATACCCATGCCAAAGGAAACACACCAGCATGAGGAGCAGTTGGTGGAAGATGGAATGGGACTAGCCGAAGAACTGACAATGGATAATTTGTCAGGAGGAGAAGCTGAGCAGCAGCTCAGTGATGAGAATTCTACAAGGGTGGAAGTTTCAGCTGAGTGGTAAGATAAGACCACAATAAATGAGGAGGATAGTATGGGATATCGGTGTGATTTACCCATTGACAAGGAGAAAGTGCAGCAGTCTAGTCTGCAAAGGAAGAGCCAGCTGATGGAACGGTTGGACGAGGTGATTGCGGAGATAAGGAAGCCGGTGTTGGGGTTAGTAGACGAAGCAGTTAGCAAGAAGAAGATGGATAGAAAGGAACCTACATGAGCAGCGAGGAAGATGCAAGAGCAGCAGTAGCAAAGAAAAGGAGCCAAAAGACAGCTCCTGGAGAAAGTTTGGGATCCAGGAGGATTGCAACTAAGCTGGAAATCTCATGAGCAGGAGCTCATGATTTTCATAGCCGTGGTGTATGATGCAAGAGAATCTCTCCACCTCAACACGCACCAGTCAATTAACTCACATGGTGCACGGTAAAGAAAGGGAGAGGCATCACCCTCTCATTTTGCCTCGAGAATCAAAAGTGTGATCCAGGCATTTAATGATGACAAGTTGGAAGAGCCAAGTTGTTCCTTCGCACAAGCTAGAGATAAGGTTGCCATTAAGTGGTTGACAGCAGGAGGGATCTACATCCGATTTGGAGTAGATTTCCATCATTGTAATTTTCCCATTAGACAGGCATTGTGAATGGTGATTTGACACCACTAGTTTAACTTGCGAGGGAAGCTCGTTGAGCCCCTCTTGTATAAATATTTGTATTGTTGCTAGTAGAAGGGGTTAGCTAAGAGAGAGTTAGCTAAGAGAAAAAATTCATAGGTTTTAGGGAGGTTGATGAGGGCCAAGACTCAGTTGCAGTCCGAACTCAAACATTTGTAATTTGATGTTCTACCATTAATAGAAAATGATAGTTTTTCCTGTTATCAATTTTTTTGTAATGGATGTTGTGTTATGAATTTCATTTGTATGCATTTGAATTGTAGATGAATGTTAGAAATCATCTGCAGGGATAGAGATACAATTTTCTATCCGTGAGTGTGTTGAATTAAGTCTAGTTCTCTAGGCTAAGTGAAAGGAGTGTGCGATAGAGAGAGGAAACATTGTGATCCAACGCAAGTTGTGTGTGTTTGAACTTAGTGGAGTCAGAAGAGAAACTTCCTGGAGGGCATACCGGAGTAATTCACAAACTCAGGAGGAAATTTCAAGGTGGTTAAGTAACTTGGAAGGAAAGACTGTGTGGGAGGAAGCACAGTTCGGAATTACTAAACACTCTGAAACACTCTGTCAGGAGGGCTTCAAGTTAGTGTGAGCGTGCACAAATACAACATGATTGGATGTGTTGGAATCATTAAGAGAATCCTAGAATTACTAAACATTTTGAGAAAGGAAGGCTTTGCAAGAGTGCATCGGGAAAGGAAAGGAGGTGCCTTAAACCCTTCTGTAATGCTAAGGGAGAAGTCGTCGAAGAACGGATTCAAGCGCAAGGAGTGCATCGAGGAGATTGTAAGTCCATATTACGAGCTCAAGAGGAAGAGAGATAAATTTCTAGGAGGGAACGAGGAAGCTCCTAGGAGAACAGTGAACTTTGAAGGTTTTCAAGCTGAGTAAAGTCATAGAAGTGTCTGCACAAAACTCTGAAAGGAGTGTAGAAGAAGCTCAAGAATATCCTAAGTCTCGAAAGAGAAATTTGCGCTAAGTGTGAAAAGGGGTCGAGGACTTGCCGAAGTCCCGAAGGCCAGGAAATCATCCTTTGTCGGAGGAGACAGGTGGAAGAATATCGAGAGGTTAGGAAGTAGGAACTTCAGGAGGTTTTTGAGAGCAAACAAGGATATTCGCAAAGTCATGAAGAGCGATTTGAATCGAGGCCATCGGATCTAGAAGGATACATGGCAGCGGTCTACATATTTCGAAATAGGAAGCCTTTGGAGAAAAGTCAAGAGGAGAGTACCTAAAGACCTGAGAGTTGAAGTAATCTTGGTCGTCTATTGAGATAGGACACGTGGTGACAAATCAACACTTCGTTGATTCACAAATTAGGAGAGGTAGAGTCAGGAGAAGAGAGGACTCTCGAAGTCTAAACTTGCGAGTTGATCACAGTCGTCGATTGCAAGGAGAACGTCGACTGTAGATTTGTGTCTTGGATAATTCACCAATTCGGAAATCAGGAAAAGGGGAGAAAGAAGCTCGCAAAAGTTCCAAAGCATGGAGTTGCGAAGGGATTTGGTCCACGGTCATAGCCTGTGGTCGCATCAAAGGTGAAACCTAGCATAGAGAGCTAGCGCATTGGCATGAAAAGTGCTAAGGAGAGGGTCTGCGGGTGCCACACAACCTGCACCAAGAAGGTTAAGGGCCTGCGTCAAGTTAAATTGGTTCCATCAGAAGCCTGATGAACAATTTGGTTTGGTGACCTGAGTGATCCTAGATTGGGAGGTCATGCAACCCCGAAGGAAGGGTGGGGTATGCACCAAGTGGTATCAGAACTTGTTTTTGTCTACAGATCGTAGGAAAAGGAGATATCAGAGCTTGTTTTTGTCTACATATCATAGGCAAAGAAGATATCATATATTTTTTTTGTCTACAAATCATAGGCAAAGGAGATATTAGAGCTAATGGGGAATTGATTTCTGTAGCAAAGGGAGACAAAGTGTGATGGTCTGTTGAATTTATTGCAAGGTGAGTAGCAGATGTTAAATAGCTAGGTTGGTTGCAGGTGAAGCAAGATGGTCATTGGAATTCATGAGAACGATCAAGGGAGAGTCTACCCACAGAAAAGAAAAGTGGAGATAGACAAGGAGCTTAGTGAAATACGAGCCCAGATGGAGACGCTAGAATTCAAGAAGGAGGCAAGGGTACGCTGGAGGTATGAATGGACCTTCAAGAGAATAACTAAATGGCATGTTCAGAAGCTGTTAACGAGAAGGAAACAACAGATGTTAAGAAGGTGGCTGAGGCATGATAAAAACCTCAGTGACGAGGGAAGGATATCTGGTAGAGGTCTCGTAGGTTGTCAAGTGGGAAATGAGAAGGGATCAGTTGATCTCATAGACTTCTAGGTGGGAAGAAGAGACATCCCAATTTTCCAAGTGGGAAAGGGAGAAGATATGAGATCAATTGAGATTTTGCGTCAGCAGGGGGAGTTGACAAATGAGGAGGAGGCATAAGAAATACCTCTCTCAGATGAAGAGTCACGCGGGATTGTGAGTCGTGTGAATGAAGATGATGAGAAGTTGAAAAATTTCGTCACAAAGGAGAAGGATCAGAGGACCGTTCTAATCATAGGATGAATTGAGGTATTCCTACCAAGTAGTCGAGGAGAGGTGAGCACAGACATTGCAGGAGCAATAGAAGGACATCAAGATGAGACTATTGTGAAGGAGCAGGAGAAGATACTGAGATCTGTCCCAATCGAGGAGCGCTCATTTGAGTTACTCACTCAGTGGGAATTGGAGTTAAAGGCACTAGAGGATTGGTTAGATATTCTGGAACCAGAAGGTGGTTGCCATAAGATAGCCATTCCAGAGGAAACACACCAACATGAGGAGCAGTTGGTGGAAGATGGAATGGGACCAGCCGAAGAACTGACAACAGATAATTGTCAGGAGGAGAAGCTGAGTAGCAACTCAGTGATGAGAATTCTGTAGGGGTGGAAGTTTCAGCTGAGTGGCAAGATAATACCACAATAAATGAGGAGGATAGTATGGGATATCGGTGTGATTTACCCATTGATAAGGATAAAGTGAAGCAACCTAGTCTGCAAAGGAAGAGCCAGTTGATGGAACGGTTGGATGAGGTGATTGAGGAGATAAGGAAGCTGATGTTGGGGTCAGCAGAGGAAGCAGTCAACAAGGATAATCTGGAGAGAAAGGAACCTACATGAGCAGCAGGGAAGACGCAAGAGCAGCAACAATGAAGCAGAGGAGTCGAAAGACAGCTCTAGGAGAAAGTTTCGGATCCAGGAGGATTTCAACTGAGCTAGAAATCTCATCATGAGGAGCTCATGGTTTTCATAGTCATGGAGTATGATCCAGGAGCATATCTCCTCCTCAACACGCACCAGTCAATTAACTCGCATGGTGCGCATTCAAGAAAGGGAGAGGCGTCGCCCTCTCATTTTGCCTTGATAATCAAAAGTGTGATCTAGGCATTTAATGATGACAAGATGGAAGAGCCAAGTTGTTCCTTCATGCTGGAGATAAGGTCACTATTAAGTGGTTGACAGTAGGAGGGATATACATCCGATTTGGAGTAGATTTCCATCATTGTAATTTTCCCATTAGACAGACATTGTGAATGGTGATTTGACACCACTAGTTTAACTTGCAAGGGAATCTTGTTGAGCCCCTCTTGTATAAATATTTTTATTGTTGCCAGTAGAAGGGGTTAGCTAAGAGAGAGTTAGCCAAGAGAAAAAATGCATAGGATTTAGGGAGGTTGATGAGGCCCAAGAATCAGTTGCAGTCCAGACTCAAACATTTGTAATTTTATGTTCTACCATTAATAGAAAATGACAGTTTTTCCTATTATCAATTTTTGTGTAATGGATGTTTTCTTATGAATCTCATTTGTATGCATTTGAATTGTAGATGAATGTTAGAAATCATTTGTAGGGATAGAGATACAGTTTTCTATCCCCGAGTGTGTTGAATTAAGTCTGGTTCTCTAGGATAAGTTCAAGGAGTGTGTGACAAAGAGAGGAAACTTTGTGATCTGACGCAAGCAGTGTGTGTCTGTACTCAGTGGAGTCAGAAGAGAAATTTCCAGGAGGGTATACCAGAGTAATTCACAGACTCGGGAGGAAATTTAAAGGTGGTTAAGTACCTTGGAAGGAAATATTGTGTGGGAGGAAGCACAGTTTAGAGTTACTGAACACTCTGAAACACTCTGCCATTAGGGCATCGAGTTAGTGTGAGCATGCACAAAGACAACATGGTTGGAAGTGTTGGAATCCTTAAGAGAATCTCAGAATTACTGAACATTCTGAGGAAGGAAGGATTTGCAAGAGTGAATCGGGAAAGGAAAGGAGGTTCCTTAAACCCTTTCGTAACGCTAAGGGAGAAGCCTTTGAAGAATGGATTCAAGCGCAAGGAGTGCATATAGGAGACTGTAAGTCCATATTATGAGCTCAAGAGGAAGAGTGAGAAATTCCTAGGAGGGTACGAGGAAGCTCCTAGGAGAATAGTGAACTTTGAAGGTTTTCAAGCCGAGCAAAGTCATAGAATTTTCTGCACAAAACTCTAAAAGGAGTGTAGAAGAAGCTTGAGAATAGCCTAAGTCTCAAAAGAGAAAATTGTGCTAAGTGTGCAAAGGGGTCAAGGACTTGCCAAAGTCACGAAGGCCAGGAAATCCTCCATCGTCGAAGGAGACAGGTGGTATAAGATCGAGAGGTTCAGCAGTAGGAACTTCATGAGGTTTTTGAGAGAAAACAAGGATCTTCGCGAAGTCACGAAAAGTGATTTGAATCTAGGTTATCAGATATGGAAGGACACATGTCATAGGTCTACGTATTTCAAAGGAGGAACCCTTCGGAGAAAATTCAAGAGGAGAGTACACAAAGAACTAAGAGCTGAAGTAATCTTGGTCATCCATTGAGATAGGACGTGTGGCGAGAAATCAACACTTCGTTGATTCACAAATCGAGAGAAGTAGAGTTGGGAGAAGAGAGGACTCTCGAAGTCTGAACTCAAAAGTTGATCACAGTCGTCGATCGCAAGGAGAACGTCAACCGTAGATTTGGGTCTTGGAGAATTCACCGATTCGAAAATCAGGAAAAGGGGAGAAAGCAGCTCGCAAAAGTTCCAAAGCACGGAGTCGCGAAGGGAGTTGGTCCATGATCGTAGTCCGTGGTCACATAAAAGTGGAAACCTATCATAGAGAGATAGCGCGTTGGCGTGAAAATTGCTAAGGAGAGGGTTTGCGGGTGCCACACAACCTGTGCCAAGAAGGTGAAGGGCCTGTGTTAAGTTAAATTGGTTCCATCAGGAGCCCGATGAACCATTCAGTTCGATGACCTGAAAGATCCTAGACCACGAGGTCGCGCAGCCCTGGAGGAGGGGTGGGGTCTGCACCAGTAAGGACCATAGAAATTTAGCAGCTTCAAACTTTTATTTAGATCTTTAACTAAACCTTCTAGCAGGATCCCTGCAGGAGTCAAAGAAGCATAGAAATCAGCTTTGTGTGTATTCAAGCCGAAAGTAGTCTACCAGAAAGTCCACTTGATTCCAACCCACAAAGAAACTAGTTAGGGAGTAATTTTGTAAACAAAACTCTTGCTTTTTCTTCACATAGCATAGTTTCCTATATAAAAAGTACATCAAGTTTTACCTTCTCTATAAACCTTTTTAGGAATAAATACTTAGCAGATCCCCCCACTCCCCCAACTTTTAGGGTTGTCACTATCATTTCTTAACCCTCGCCAGTAATTTTTGAGCTCTAAGCGCCCTAGGAAAATCAAGCACCCCAACACTAGGAACCTCTAAATCCTCCTTCTCTTTCACTAACTTCCTCGCAATGCGAGTTTTAAAGGGAGAAAATTATTTTTCTAACCCACCATGAACAACCCCTTTTATCACAGTAACCTCATCCCACATGCCCCTAACAACATTCCTAATAGACTTCTCCTTCTTCACATACCTTTCGATAGGTTTTAATAATGGATCCCCTCCATAGAAAACCTATAGTGGCACCCGGGAAAGTACATCCCTCTAAGACGGGATAAAACTTATTAAGGACTCATCAAGTTTCGAGAAAGAATGCATATCATTTTGGCCTTTAGTGAACAATAAATCAGATGGAGAAATGCCATCCTTACTGCAACCAACCTCCTGTGTATCATGCTGAGTAATATCAGTAGAGTCTTCCATAGTAATGGAGCCGCATATTCTCCTTTCCTCAACCTCTAACACCCTATATGCACTTGAAGAAGACTGCATAGGAAAAACCTATTTTATCCCAACCCCATCCCCAACCTCGCAAGATGATTCCACTCATCTAGTCGAGCTGCCACACACACAGGAAGCATCTCGACCCTCTCTACAAATATACCAATCACAATCAAGGGCAAGGAAATACCTCCCCTAAATACAGAGACCCCCTCCTCCAATTGTTCCCTCAATTATTTTGCACCCTTCAAAGACAAATCAGAAAAAACCCTCTACCACAGTGCGCCCCCCTCCCACCTCTACAACAATATTCTCAGCTTCTAGAGAATCCTCACAAGACCCACTCAAAAACCCCTCCCTACATCATGCCCTCGCATCCACGATCAGGCCGACAGCACCCCCCGATACCTCTTTATTTAAAGACTCTACCAAAACATGATCCTTTTCTAATCCCTTACTACCAATAACTTTTCTAACAAGCATAACAGAAGAAAATAAAGGGGTCTGATCAATTAAATTACCAGAGTCCAAGTCGATGTCCAATGCAGGGGTGATCAAATTTTTGCTTCACTCTTTAGCATGTTTAGTCTGACCAATAATCTTCAGTGTCGCTTCACCTTGACCTATCTCAGACTCTTCTACATTTTCTATAATATACCAGATATAAAATGTATGCAGAACAAAAATTAAATGATAGTAATGGAAGAATAACAACAATATAACCAGAACATTCACCGCAATAACACTGAAATGATATAAGAATAACAACATAAATAACACTTTGAATCTGAAAGCAATGTTCACAAGCCTCTTTGAGGGGGAATCCTCTAGTTGAGCAGATCTCTATTACAATAATATCCAAGCTAGGGTTCTCATACCCTCGACTCCTATTTATACTAAAAAGAAGCATCTAGAGGAAGATCCTTCTAGAAGCAGAAGCTTCTATTAGGTCTTCTTACATCCGCTTTATTCTATTTTATTGAAAGGCCTTATTAATATTGACCTTTATTACATCCAAATATATTGTTCTACCTTTGTGTAGGTTAGGACCCTAACATGTCCCGCTCCCTTAAAAACAACCATGTCCTCAAGGCTTGAGATGAGGAAATTGTTGCAGAATGGTAGTTGGTTCCCAAGTGGCGTCTGCTGGAGTTGTATCTTTCCACTGGACTAGCACTTCCATGATGGTTCTATGACGTAGGAGATGCTCACGCTGGTCCAAAACTGCTTCTGGTTGTAGCCAAGTGGATCCTTCTTCAGCTAACTCTGAAAGGTTTGTTTGAATTTGGCACTTAGCTCCAATCACCTTCTTTAAGCATGAAACATGAAAAATAGGATGTAGCTTCAAATGGATGGGAAAATCTAACTGATAGGTGACTTGTCCCACATGCTTGAGCACAGTATAAGGACCATAAAATTTGGGCGCTAGCTTCTGACAATGCTCTACCTTGAGGGAAGTTTGCTTGTAAGGTTGCAGTCGAAGAAACACATGATCCCCTTCTGCAAATTGACATTCAAAGCGACCTTGATATGCTTGTTGCTTTATGCGATTATGTGCCATGACCAAATTATCTTTGAGGGTACGTAGAATAGCCTCTCGAGCTGTAAGTGTTAGGTCAACCGCCTAGACCTTCGAGGCACTCGGTAAGTATGAGAGAACTAAAGGTGGCTTATGTCCATATACCGCTTCAAAAGTAGTCATGCGTGTATTTGTATGGTATGAAGTGTTGTACCTCCATTCAGCTAGGGGTAACCATTGAGACCATTGATTTTGCTTCTCTAAGGAAAAACACCTCAAATATGTTTCCAAACACTTGTTGACAACTTCTGTTTGACCATCAGTCTAGCGATGATAAGCTATGCTGAGATGCAATTCTATGCCTTGTATCTTGAACAGTTCTTGCCAAAAATTGCTTGTGAAAGTTGGGTCGTGATAAAAAACAATAGAGTGTGGCATACCATGAAGCTTGAAGACCTGATCCATGAATATTTGAGCCATCATGGATGTTGTAAACGGGTGTTGAAGGGCGCAAAAATGAGCATACTTGGAAAGGTGATCAACAACCACCATGATGACGAATTTATTTCCCAATTTGGGTAAGCTGGTAATAAAATCCATAGAGATATCCTTCCAAATAGCAGGTGGAATCGGGAGCGGTTGTAGTGTGCCCGATGATTTGACTATTTCTCCCTTGTTGCATTGACACATGTCACATTCAGCTACAAAATTATGAATGTCCTGTTTCATACCATCCCAGAAAAAAGAGCATTTGACCCTGTCATAGGTTTTGGTGAACCCGAAGTGCCCTGTTGTGGGTGTAGCATGAAGCTCAGAAAGTACCGTGGATTTAAGCTTTGATTGTTTACTTAAATAAAAATGTCCTTTGTATAGAAGTTCCTCATGGAGCCAAGAGTACCCTGGGGAAGCTGGAGCATTGGACTGCAATTGTTGGATCAACTGCAAACTTTTGGGATCTTGTAGCCATTCCTAGCGAATGGCTTGGAGCCAATCTGGTACAATGAATGAAAGAGAAAAAAGGGATCCTTCATCTTCATATTTTTGAGAAAGTGCATCCGCAACCACATTGTCTTTTCCTTTCTTATAAATGATCTCATAATCATATCCAAAGAGTTTAGTCACCCATTTTTGTTGTTCTGGGGAGGAAAT
>JASDQU010305438.1:12222-48514 GCA_032191745.1 Picea mariana
CCGCCATGTGTAGACCGACCACGATGAATGAGTGAAGGGGGACTAAGCATCCATAGAGTGGGCAAAGAATTAGGGGCTGGAAGGTGGGAAAAGGGTCTAAGTGTTGAGCCTAGGGGGCTTAAGCCTTAGAATAATATTTTATTATTATTCCAAAAGAACATGTGCCATTTATGTTTTATCCTAAGTTCCTAACCATGAGAAAGGGGATGCATGATGGTGGAACGCATGCAGTTCCAAGGGTGACAAGTGTCCGCCCTGGTACATGCAAATAAAACAAACGAGGTAAGCCGTGGAGGTTCTCGATCCACCATTCCACCCGACTACCTGAGCGTGTAGGTAGCGCGGAACGGTACGACCAACCCAACCTCTGCAAGAATACCTTGTACGTTTCTGAGGGGAGAGAATCCAGTATTATCTGTGACTGTGCACATCTTCTGTTCGACTGATCGAACCTATGCGTGAAGATTATGTTCCAAAGCCGAGACCCTGAACCATTCCGCCATTGTTGAGCCTGTTTGAGAGGCCGTGTTTGTATTTCCAGTTGGCCATGGTGAACACGCAGAGCTGGCCTGTGCATGGCTTGATGGCCAGTTCGAGTTGTGATTGAGCCTGCGTGTGATCTCTCTCTAGGTGAGGGAGGTGGATGTTGTTGGAAGAGGTTTCTTCCAGAGAGTTTCCAGCACCAGCTTCAGGCTCTGAGACTTCCTGATCCAGCCTGTTGCCGAGACCTAGAGAGGGAGGTTAGCATCAATGGACTGTTCTTGTGAAGGTGTATACTCCAGGGCGGAACATGCATGTGGGGAATGAGAGTCTGGTAGTAGTGGGCGTAAGATTGCATCCTGGGAAGAATCCTTCCAGATTCTAAGTGTTGTTTTCCCTGTAACCTCAACCTAGCTAGGATTCCTTGCCTTGGGGTGGAGCTTAGTCCCAGCTCAGGGGTGATCCACTGCTGAGCTGATGAGCAGTGTGATCTAAGGCTGGGAGGTTCGTGGAAGGCCTGCACTTGGTTGGTGGATCCCACCATTGTTACAAGATAAGTGTCTAACTATGTTTTATCTCATTTTATCAATATGTTTTGTATCTCTGTGTATTATAATGATCATGCATTCTACTATGCATTTGGATTAATGTATTTGCCATGGATTATTTATGTTGAAATGATTCTTATGCTTACTCTAAGCTTAAATGTATATCATTGCTTAAATGCATGCGATTAATTAAGAATGAGAATGTGTTATTCCGTGTAGTAACACCTACACGGTAGCCAAGGTGCGCTACATATTTTCTGGGTTATCTATCAAGTAGTGTTATAGTAACCTTGGGTAGATAAAAATATTAGTGAAGGGGGTGTTACAAACAGGGTCTTCTTTGACCAAAGAATCAATGTCCTCATGCTCCCTCTCTCTCCAATGGACATACATCCTGTTACAAACAAGTTCAAAAGAGAGTTAACTCTTGTACTTTCAATTTTTACTTACTTGGTCTGAGAGGAAGTTCATTTTGTCCTCTGAAGCTCCCAGAATCAACTCTTTAGCAAAGGGGTCTTTTTGGCTTTTTGTCAATTCTCAATTTGCAATGGTGAAAATGAGCCGTCAGCTTCTATTTATAGACATTTTTGGCCTTTTTGGCCACCTTTTTGGACCCTTTTGTCGTTTTTTCTGGCTTGAAAATCATTTAGCACGGTTCTTGAGTTTTTCATTGGATGTTATGATACACTTTACTTTTGGTTTGGAAATTTTTTTGGGAGATGGGTCACTTTTTAAGGTCCTTTGGTAAAAGTCGTTTTTTCCAACTTTTTGCATTTAAGTTAGGATTCCACCTCCACCTTCTGCATCTCGTTGCCTTTTCCGCTTTGCAATAGGATCGATCCCACCGAATTGTGACATAGAACCGTCATTGCTGCTTTAGAAGTGTCGTAATTTAGTGGTAGAGCCTACCTGTACATGGATGCCCTAGGTAGATCCTGGTTGCATTTTTGGTGTCCAGGCCTTCGTTAAATGACTTTAGGCTCGGGAGTCCTTGTTAGTCCTGTCATGATTACAAGTTTGAGCCTCATATGTATTATCTTAATCAATCTTGGCGTCACCCTCAGGACTCCCAAAAAACAGGTCTTCTTTTAAGCCCTTTTCAGACCCTCTAAACATGAAAAGATTGTCGAGCGATCTTGTTGTCCTTCACGCTCGCCAAATTAAAATTTGAAGGCACGTCTGTTCGGAAGTAGTTTACCCCTTTTTCAGTCTGGACAGTCAATTGTACGAACAAAGGTATACTCTAGGAACTCTGGTTTGCTAGAAGAGTATTCTCAGGTATAATTTTAACCCTTTTTCGGGCTTGAGGGACTAAATTTACAAAAAAGGAACCCCCACAGAGTCCATAGTTAAGCTCTTTTTAGAATCCCTAAAATTAAAAAGATTGTCGAGTGACCTTGCTCATTCACACTCGTTAAATTGGTACAGAAGAACATACTATACGAAGTCCATAGTTAATCTCTTTTCATACTCCTTAAAATTGAAAAGATCGTCGAGTGACCTTGTTCTTTCACACTCATTAATTGGTACAGAAAAACATCTACTGGCATGAGTTTACCCCTTTTTCCGGCCTGTAGATTAAGGAGGAAAAAGGTACACCTTAAGAGATTCGTCTTACCGAGAGAGTTCTCCTAAGTAGATTTTATACTTTTTCGGGCTAAGGAGACTAAATCTAGAAAAAGGCTGTGAGTCCATAGTTAAGCTCTTTTCAGACTCCTTAAAATTGAAAAGATTGCCGAGTGATCTTATCTATGTCACACTCGTTAAAATGGTTTTGAATAAACATCTTTTCGGTGCTATTTTATCCCTTTTTCGAGCCGACTAGACTGCCTTTGAAAAAGGTACCCCAGTGGAGTCTTCTTTTATGTTTTTTCAGACTCTCTAAAAATGAAAAACCACATCAACCTTACCTTCTCTGGGCTCGTGAAAAATACATTGAAGGGGGTTTCATCATGTCTTGCTAATCACAGTTGCATCTATGCATCTTTGGCCTAATGTCGGCTCCATTTTTCTCTCAACTGAACCTTTGAAGCATGCCTTATACGCAAGCCTTGTAACACTTTTCCTCTACGATCTGACACCTTGACCCATGGAGGAATTTTCCCGAGTGTCCTTTTTCTGCACATATCTTCTTGCTATGAGCATTAATATGTTCCTTGCGCTTGGAACTAGTATGCTTTCGACACTCATTCCTCCTTTGTAACGTAGCATTCTTTTATTCTTTTTCAAGCTCTTTCAAAATATTGAAAAAGACAAAAAAATCAAATATACCCCAAAAAGAGGATGGGAAAAGTATTTTCTTTTTATGGAAACACAATGAGTCTCCCTTGGACAAACAACATCCTTTTGTTTGTCATCAAGCATTGGGATTCAATATGACCTTAGGAAGCTGTTCTCACTACATAGAGCTGTGTCCTCCCCCATTTGGTTATTCTTCCAAACACATGGAGAGTTTGCGTTGCCTCCTGCATCGTGAACTTATGTCAATGTCATGCTACCTGAGTCTGATTATCTATCGTGCTATTGTCCAAGGGAAGTTTTTACTCAGCTTGAGTCGACCCTTCTACAATTTTTATTTTCACCTCATGCCCGACCATCTCGAAATTCCATTCAAGTCCTTGTTTGAAATCAATGAATCTCTTTGCCTTATCATCAATATCCTCTTGTATGTTCCCGACGAGCTGTCGAAGACCTTTGGGTAGTGAATCCGTACACTCACATTACACTCCTACTCGAGTTGTGAATATTTTGAGGTTGTTGCTCGAGCTCTGAAGGCCTCATCTCCAACCATCAGACGTCATTGGCTTCTTGAAGATGGATACTATACATGTATATCTTTGATTTTGAGATGTAGATCCATTGTGTATTTCTCGCAACTACAATTTATATAGTTATATGACATGGATCTACAGTGTATTTGATTAGCATCCATGATTTATTTCATCCTGAGCATGGGTATTCCCGCCTCGGTGAGACAATTATTATTTTTGCAGATGGCACCTCCCGAACTCTGGTCCCAGGCTCACTCGCTTCGTACGTTGGTGAATATTTCTAATGTATTTCGGCTATCATATGCTCTTTTGACCTCACACATTAGGGGGCATATGTTATAACCCTAAATTTTGCCATACATGCATACCTGACATCAGGCCATCTTGCTATTTTTGCCAAGCCATCAGTGAGCAACTCTTCTTAAAAACACTATTTTTGAAGATGTACTCGCCCTACACCATCACTACCCATGTATGTATGCTAGATGCACCATTAATGCCCGCGTATGTATGCTAGTTGGACCATTACAACCCGCGTATTCCCACAAAATTTGCAAAAATTAAAAAGTTGCAAGGAGTTCGTTGAGATTACGGGCTATTGGGTAGTTTCCCAACTGTCCCACCGCCTATAGCCCGTCACCCAACCGAATAACCATCCTTTTGTCAAAAGGAGGTGTTGGGGTATCATTCATAATATAAGCATAAGAAAAATGAAACTCTACCTGTTTCACAGCCCCTCCTTGCCCCAAGAATTTGCAACCACCTTGTGAGTTTTGTGCTAGAATTGCTCATTCTTGCCTTTTTCTTCCATCATAAGCCCATACCATTTCCTTAGAAGAAGTGTGAGAGGAGAAAGATACGTGGAAGCGCAGTTGGAGCTTGGTGAAGAGGAGCCTGGACCAGGTTCGAGGAGCAGTCGTCGATCTCATTGTAAATAAACTTTGTGATTCTAATAAAAGGAGTACTTTTTCTGTCCCGCCATATGATGTGTTCAATATTTATATTTGATTCGTGTTTTATTATGAAATCTAACCCACTAATTCATATATGAGATGCATGTTCGTAGTTTCTTGTTTGTCTTTTTTTGAATGCAGGTCAGCCTTGGGAGGAGACTTGTAGTCGAGGAGCAATAAAAAGTAGGAGACTTTTAGATGGTTATATATGCCTACATGTTGAACCCTAGTGTAGTCCATAGAGGGGTTTTCCCACTATAGCAGTTGTCAAGCAAATTTTTCCTAGAAAATGGATTGAAAGTTTAATTGTCACTATTTTCAAATCTAGAAACCAAAATGAACTAGTGAATTAAATGACACAACAAATTATCTGACTATAATGATTAGACCCCTTTTCAAAATGCTTGTATGTAACCAAAATGGCTCCAATGTCTTAGGGTGTTCACATGGAACATAATCAATATCGTTTAGTGGCTCAAGGGGGTCCTTTAATAAATGCCCGATGGGTTCGCCCAGCTCTCGGTTTATTTCGACCGACTTCAACAAAATTATTTGGCTTGATTATTGAAAGAAAAATTAGTCAATGACTTGATGACAATAATAAAATGGAAAATGACTGAACTAGGTTCAAGAATCAACATACTAAAACTAATCACCTTGCCATCCTTAGAGTTATTGTTGAGGATTGTAGGGACAAAAAATAATAACTCATCTGTTGTTCTTTTTATTTTATAAAATCCTTTGACAATTTTCTTGGAGCCAATATATGGAAAGGACTTGAAGAAATATATATCCCTTGAGCTCCATAGTGAGTGTGATTAGGCTCTATGAAAATATCATTTCTAAGATTAAATGTAATAATGGTGGCCAATGAGAATTAATTGTATTATTTTTTGTTAAACAAGGGTGTCCCCTTTCTCCTACCCCTTTTGCCATGTATATTATAAAACCAAGAAATGTTTAGAAGAGAAGTGATGTATTGTTGTTAACTTGTTCAAACTCTTTCTCACCCTTCTCTTATATGTTGATGATGTTGTTTTTCTTGCAAAAATTATTAATGACATTTACAAGCAACTCAAAGTTCTCCAACAATTCTATAAAAATTATGAACTTACCATTAATATTGATAAAACCAAGAACACAATTATTAAATCTAAGAAAGTAATGTATCCTCCCATTTTATATGGTGATAGCACCCTAGAAGAGGTACAATCTTGCAAATAATTATACAACGTCAATTTCAATTGTCATTTGAATTGAAACCATAATGTTTTGAGAATTATTGGCTATTCAAAAGCTTATTATGGTCTTGAAAACAATGTAGAGATGCACAACTCTAGAAATGGGATAAGAAAAAAATCAACGCTTTAGTTATCCATGTGATTCTTTACAGATGTGAAGTTTGACCCAGTAATATCTCTCATGAAACTTGGAATAAAGTTGAGTAAATTCAAAAACATTTAATAACCTATAATTTTAAATGTAAATGCAATGCTTCTTACCCCATTCTCTTGATTGAGGCTAGATGGACTTTCATGGAGGCTAAATTTATGATTAGATATTTTAATATAAACATAAATTTCTCAATTTGAGGTCAGGGTCCATGCTAATGCTTCTAGTATGAGCAATAGCCATCACAAGCTCAAAAGAGGTTGGGGTATAGATTTTGAGGTTTAACTTAACTATTGTAACACAAAAGAAGATAATAAATTAGCAATATCAACAATATTGAATATTACATCCCTTTGTAATTTAAAGCTAAGATCTTAAACAACAATGAAATAATTAATAAGTGGAAGTTGAAATACCGCAAAGATTTTAAAAATCATAATATGACTGATCAAAAATATTTTTCCAACATTATGAGCTTAAAGAACAAAATGAATATTGACACAGTTGGGACCAATTCTCATGGTATCCAAAGCGAAATGGGTCACTGGACTAACCCAAAAATATCTTGGGATAAGCGAAATTGTAAAATTTGTGATACAAAAGAAGTTGAGGATGAACACCATTTCTTTTAACTTACCCCACCCTTAATAATATAAATTGCAACTTAACCCAATTACATAACTCAATTACTCTTCAAAACCTCCTAGATTAAATAAAACATAATGATCTTCACACTTTCAATATGTTGTGTTCAAATATAAAAATGACATTTTAAATAATATTTACTTTGATTCCCTTTATTTGTTTCATAAACCATATTGGTATTAGAAGATGGTTCATATCGTCATGTATATCCTAAATATGAATAGCTATTTAGGTGTCATATCTTGTAGGTATTTTCCTTTTTGATTGTTATTTATGTGATGTTCTCAGATATTTTACTACAACTCCTTATACTTGTTGTATTATAATAATTACATTTAATTGTTGTATACAATATTTTGGGAGAAGATAAAAATTGTCAAAAAAAAATTCAAAAGGTTGTGTGGTATTTAAGTAAGTATATGAATAATGTTCATGGACTCCATATGTAATGTCACTCTTATAACTTGTGGTGATCATAGAGGATGTCACTTCTCTTTGCATACAACCAATTCCTACACAACTTTGGATCACGTTCAACTATATGTATCATTTGTATAGTGGGCCTAATGGTTAAGAGCATGTATTTCCTCCTTGGAGGTCACATGTTCAAATCCAAAGGGGGGTAGGGTATGCATACCTCTGTAGACATTAGTAGTCAAATCACTGCGTGAAGGGGGTCCCTTATCCCACAAACAAAGGAATCTCATACACCAATTTGTTGTCTAGATTAACCATGACCTTAAAAATAGATTATTATTATTATCATTATATTTCAATCCATTTTCAACATTCAAATACCAAAAAAATATACAAGATAATTTATAGCCATTTTCATAATTAGATATATACTTTATATTTCAAATAAATTATATTGTTTAAATGTGTTAAATGTGTATGCCAAAACACTTACATCTACTTACTTAAAAAATGATTATAATTATTTCCTTATTATACTTATCAAAATCATGCAACTCCATTAAAAAACAAACACTCAAAAAACATTTAACTTGAAATAAATATAACAATAGTTTAACAATGGTACATGATAATGATTGCAAATACTTAACACTAAATTTATTAGACATTAAGAACACAAATTTCCAGAATTTAAAAGATTTTACGTGAAGATGAATCTATATATATATATATTCTTTAAATAAAATTAATATATTTATATTTAAAAATTCATTTTAACTCAAAATCCATCATTATTTATATTTTTTTTTATAAATAAAGGAAATATATTCTAATAATACATTCCAAAAGATAAACTATGCTATCCTTCCAGTGAAACATATATATATATTTTTTACAGTAATTCATAGAGAATTTGTCCTTATATCTAAATGATTGATTACTAGTTTATGTGTTGAAAGATGCAACCTAGCATGACTAATTTAAAAAATTCATTGCAAAGGTCTTCTGATTTTAAAAAAACTCATAGTTGAAGATCACACTCCCTTATTTCCCCCTTTTTACCTTTCTTTTAACTTGATTTTAGTCCATCAATCTGATTAAAAAAACTCATAGTTGAAGATCACACTCCCCTATTTTCCCCTTTTCACCCTTTTTTAGCTTGATTTTAGTCCATCAAATTACTAATTGATTGGAAGTTTTTGGAGTTGATCCTTTTCACCCTTCTTTAGCTTGATTTTAGTCCATCAAATTATTAATTGATTAGAAGTTTTTGGAGTTGATATCACTAGTGATCATTTTCCTAATTTAATGGAACCATAAGGATTTGGTCCCTTTATTCATCCAAAGAACTCGATTCATGCCTTCCATTCCCCTTCCTAAAAGAGTCTTCCTATAATGATACTAGTGGGAGGGGAGTTTTTCTAGATTTGTGACCATATCAATGTTTTTACACACTCCTATGAGATGGAATAATAGAATTTGATAGAGCTATATATGTAGGTTGCTTTCAACTATTACTTAGTTTTCATAGTCTAGAAGTTGTGTATGGCTTTGACCTTCTCTCAACACAAGTTGTTCAAAAAGGCATGTTCTAAAATTAATGTAAATACATATTCAAGTGTAAGTATTAGAAACAAAGTCACTAGTTTCTAGAGCCATGGTAATAAAATTTCCTAAATAATTACTAAAGGATTATAGATTCTTTTATCCTAGTATTAGAAGGGTCCAGACTATGCAATATAACCCATATTAATGTTGGAAAATAAAATCTTGATTGGACTCAACCCTTGGTATGCACTCATACCATGTTGATCTTTTACCACTCTACTCAACACCCGACAATTAGCTCAAAATAAAATCACTTTATCTACTGAAAGAACAACTGAGTAATCAACTAAAACATGCAACGAAAGCATAAACAAGGAAACCAAATCAAGCACATAAGAACACAAAGATTTTTGGGTAAATCCTTGGAAAAACCCGGGAGGGAAAACTAGTCTAATGATGCTTTTATTAAGGTTAAATCAGGGCTCCTGTAACAGGGAAAATGACCCACTGAGAGAATTATACACTACAGACAAACCTGGAAATAGATAGCCTATTGTACGACAGTTCTGACACACTTTCACGGAAATATGCGACTTTCCCTTCTACGACCTATGAACATCCGCAACTTGCCCTTCTGTGACCTGCAGATATCCACGTATGTCTAAACTATGACCCATGGATATGTACGAAAATACTGTAAGACCACTTTTGTATGATGCTCTGCTTTCCTCTAGTCTTTGTCCTTTGAAACCCACCTGCAGTTGCTTCTACTCTCTCTCTCTTGCTTGACCCGTATGACCTCTAGATGAAATTCCTTCTCCACCTATATAGATCTTGAATCACGATCCTTTCTGATCCAACCCTCTCATCAATATTTGGATGAACTCTCTTCACCCAACTAGTGAGATATACTCACTCTAGTGTAAGAAAAATTCTTTCTTTGCTTCTACACTCCAACTAACAAAAGTCCTTCTTTTCTATCTCCGATTTTGGCATCTCACCAAACATCCCGATCTTGGCATCTCACTAAAGATCCTCAACCTTGGCATATGACCAAAGGTACTTTTCTCTTGGAATCTCACCTAGAGTCTCCTGATCTTGGTATGTCACCAAATATCCTCACCTTGGTCTCTCACCAAGGTGCCTTTCTCTTGGCATCTCACTAAGAGTCTCCTGACTATGTCGACTCCCTAAACACAAGTGACTACCTCTCGAAGTGACTTCTCCTTTACCCCAGCCTTGCTTATATAATCATGAGTTACAATCTATTTCTAATATTCAAAGTGATATATGATTGAGATTACTTCTCACACTCACTTAAGATGTATATTACATTTTGCATGCTAAGCATGTCCTTTAAATAACTCAATTCACTAATAAACACAATTTTACTTTAATTAATTCCTTTTAACTAAAGTAAACTCAAGACTAGAATATTTTCAACAACTTCCACATGAAAAACACATGCCAATGTGGAAGTACATGTCTAATGATACCAAGAACATCAACCCTCCCTCTTAGTGAGGAAGACACTTCTCCCACCTAGAGTTGGCTCTATCTTCGCTACCAGATCCGCTACCATGCCCAATCTCAAATACACTTGATTGGATTTTCCCTCTGACATAGAAGCTATCCCTCCCATGATGGTTTGAACTATATGAAAAAACTCATTGCCTCTAAACATGCTCCTAGAAGTCTCCTTCTCCTAAGCATCCTGCATGGCCATCTCATACCATGACTCCTTCTTGACAAACTTGGAAAGATTCTCCTTCCCACCTTAACCTGAAGGTTGACTCCCTCCGAGTTTCTAAACCTTCAGAGCTACCTTCTCCTTGTTCTCTTCCACTAACATCGATCCATGATCCAATATCCCATTGGATACCTTTACAAGCTCTCGTCCTCGGATAATGGTTCTCCTGAGGAATACAAATCAATAAATGGCCAAGCCCTACAAACCTCAATATCAATCCTTCGTTCTTGTTGGTTGACTGCTATCTCCCTTGCTGCCCATTTTCTCCTTTCCTTGAACCCTTCCCTACACACTTGAATGGAATTCCTTCTCCATCCACTCAATGAGATATTACTCACTCATTCTTTGTGTGTATTCTATCCATTGAGAAATATCCAACACCTGCAACCAAGCACCTCTGCTGTTGTTGTACGATCCTGTACCTGCAACTCCTTTGTTGCTCAGATTTGTCCTTGCTTCTCACGATGCTATTCTAGATGCTCCTATGGATTCTCTTCTCCTTTGGACTGATTATATCTCTAGGTGAAATTCCTTCTTCACCCCTTTTCGAGATCTCCTTGAGGAAAATTCCTTCTTTGCTCTGTCTGTGAGTCACTGACTCCAATAAATATGTCATCCTGTAATCTCTAGATGAACTTCCTTATTCACCCATATGAGATCCCTTTGAGTCACTTTCCTTCATGGCTCAAGAACTTGAGAAAAATTACATATTTTCTCCAAAGTAGATGACTCAATAACATGAGAAAAATTCCTTCTCTACTCCCATGTTCTCCCTCTCTCCTTCAAAGCCTCGAATATGATATTTCCCAAAAATCAGTCTTCAATTTCTACCTATTGTTTTACAGATCTTCTAATATCTCCCATGGATCTGTGCTTAGTCCTTCAAGCACCCACTTCAACACTCCTGATCCTGTAGATCTACTCCTGTAACCCTAGATATGAACTTGATATCTCCCTTGGTCACTCTGATCTCATAGATCTATCGATACCATGTGCCCTTGGTTTCCTCCCAGAACAACCTGTTTCTAATACCATGTTGGAAAATGAAATCCTAAGTGGACTCAACCCTTGGTATGCACTCATACCATGTTGATCTTTTACCACTCTACTCAATACCTGACAATTAGCTAAAAATAAAATCACTTTATCTACTAAAATCACTTTTGAGTAATCAACTAAACATGCAACATAAGCATAAACAAAGAAACCAAATCAAGCACATAAGAACAACAATATTTTTGGATAGACCCCTGGAAAAATCTCGGAGGGAAAACCAATGCAATGATGCTTTTATTGAGGTCAAATCAAGGCTTTCGTAACAGGGAAAATGGCTCACTGAGAGAATTATACACTGCAGAAAAACCTGACAAGAGTTGACTTGTTGTACGACAATTCTGACACACTTTCCCAAAAATCCATGACTTTCCATTCTATGATCCACGGACATCTGTGACTTTCCATTATGTGACCCACAAATATCTGTGACTGTCTAAACTGTGACTTGCATATATGTATGAAAATCCAATATGACCACTTCTATATGAGGCTCTGATTTCTTTTGGTCTATGTCCTTTGAAACCCACCTACGATTGCTTTTGCTCTCTCTCCTGGTTGACCTATATGACCTCTAAATTAAATTCCTTCTCCACCTATCAAGATTTTGAATCATGATCCTTTGTGATCCAACCCTCTCATCAATACTTGGATGAAATCTCTTCACTCAACCAGTGATATCTCCTCACTCTAGTGTAAGCAAAAGTCCTTCTTTGCTTCTACACTCCAACTATCAAAAGTCCTTCTTTGATATCTCTGATCTTTGCATCTCACTAAAGATCCTCAACCTTGGCATCTCACTAAAGGTCCCTTGCTCTTGGCATCTCACCAAGAGTCTCTTGATCTTGGAATCTCACCAAAGATCCTCACCTTGGTCTCTAACCTAGGTCCCTTGCTCTTGACATCTCACAAAGAGTCTCCTTACTGTGTCAACTCCCTAAACATAAGTGACTTCCTCTCGAAGTGACTTCTCCTTTACATCAACCTTTCTTTTATAATCATGATTTACAATCTATTTCTAATCTTCAAAGTGATCCACGGTTGAGATTACTTCTCACACTCACTTAAGATTTAGATTACATGTTTCATACTAAGCATGTACTTTAAATAACTCAATTTACTAATAAATAAAATTTTACTTTAATTAATTTCTTTTAACTAAAGTAAACTCAAGACTAGAATATTTTCGACAACTTCCACATGCAAAACACATGCCAATTTGGAAGAACCTGTCCGATGCTACCAAGAACATCAACAATTAAGACCTCTTAAAAAGATCATATATATAAGTTGAAACTTATAGGGTATCATGGATAAATAAATACGTTCTTTTCCTCCATGAACTAGGGCCTTATACCAATAACTTTTGTATTGTCCATCTGAATAAAAAACTTTAAGATGAAGAAATGTTTTGAAATTGGATGGATCATAACGATTAAATATTATAGGAATGGTCCTTAAGTCACCTCAATCCAAGTTTAGAGTTTTCAGTAAGGGACATAAACAATTAAACATGCAAAATTTCATGCCATGTGCCAAAAACAATACTCCTCCTCATTGAGTTATTTTGGGTCAAGCTTCAAGACATGAACAAAAGCTAGTTTATCCACATAAAAAGGATGGTTTATGGGATTTCTTAAGCAACAAAAAGAAATTGGGAAGAACTTAGTTGGGTATGGATTTTGTGATGTTATGGGGTTTTCCCAAATAGAGAAGGGTAAAAATATGGTGGTTTATTATTGACAATCCTTTTGGATATTGAAGCTTTCCAACTATCAGATGACGAGTTCAAACCTTTTTGTAGAGTGGTTCACATAAAATCACTAGATATAGACTTTCTTCCTTCACAATGTTCCATTCACATAGCATGTGGTCATCCTCTAACTTTTTATTGGTGAATAAAAAGTTTTTGTTAATTGATGAAAAACCTCGCTATAAGCTAAATCTTCTATTTAATAACAATACTTGTATTTATAATCTCTATTTCTAGGATGAGCATTCACTCGATCAAGAATATTACAAAGTTATAAAATTTTCTCCCTCTAAGTGAAAATATTCTAATGTAGCACATCAACTTATCATTGCCATTACAACACCTGATTATCCAAAATGGAAGATATGCCCATTATTCTTATTATTAAGAATGATGTTACATTTAATTTATTTTATTGTTAATTAAATTCATCCAATTTATTTATAAAACCAAAAACTACACAATAAAAAAATAAATACTCATTTTTATTTAAAATAATTACTCATATACAAATAAAATTTATATTATTAAATATTACAATTATAATATTTCTATTAAAAATTTTAAACATAAATATCATAAATATATGACAAATGCACCTAACAATAAATATGAATGTCTCTCTTTGAGATATACTTGCCTATCTATCTTGATGTTATATCTAGTCTACTAGATCTAAGTAGTTACTCAACTTCCATAGTTATAGTTTTTATAAGTTTTAGATTATGTAATCCTATATATTGTAGGATGAACATGAATTCAAAAACAATATGATAAAAACAAATTGGTTGTATCTCGAGAAGGGATTTAAAAATGATAAGTATTTTACCTTATTAGAGGAAGATAAATTTTAAACAAAAAAATTCACATGTGCATATTATTAGTCCATGTTGAAGGCGTAGAGGGACTATAGAGATCGATAATTCGCTGACTTGATATTAGTTTTTCGTTTGACTACAAATTTTTGCATACTTTCTATTGTTCGAGCTACAAAACTAAAAACATTATTTTTTATATAATAAAAAAACCTATATATGTCATGATCTGATTGGATAATATATTTGAGGTCTTATTGCCAGCTTCGCTATTCCCAATGAATTATATGTTGCCATATACAAAGTTTTTATCATCTACGGTACTTTTTGAATTTGTACTATTCATACTGAAATGTTTAGAAATCCAAAGTTTATAGCAATTGGCAATTCGTTGACTTTATATTAGTTTTTCGTTTGACTACAATTTTTTGCATAATTTCTATTGTTCGAACTACAGAACTAAAAACATTATTTTTTGTTATTTATATAATAAAAAAACCCATATATGTCATGATCTCGTTGGATAATAGATTTGAAGTCTTATTGCTAGCTTCGCTATTCCCAATGATTTATATGTTGGCATATCCAAAGTTTTTATCATCTACAATGTTTTTGAATTTGTACTATTCATATTGAAATGTTTGGATATCCAAAGTTTTGAGCATGGATAGTTAGTTTTCATATTACTTTGTCATCTCAGTCAATTTTTTTAGCATAGTCCCCACTGTTCGAACTATTGTTATTATTTTTTCTTACTATTATTATGTTTGATTTTTCTTTATTGTTGCATACTTCAAGAGTCTTTGTCATTGTTGCGTACATAAACAAGCCTACCACACTACATTCTTTCTTAAATGTTTGCACAGCGCGGCGGTTCTGACATTCTTAAGTGTTTACCTAACAGACCTCACAACCTTAAATGTTTATTCTACAGATGTGTTACAATACAATTTCGTTCCATTTTTGATACAGTGTTGTCTGCAATGAATTTAGGCAATATTGTTCTTCACCGACATTATTGGTTCACTGGTTGATGCTTGTTCGTTGGTTCATTCGACGCTTATTGTTGTTGTTTGATTCAACTTTGCAAAGTTGAGGTCCTGCAGTTGTAGTTGGACCTCTTCGTGGCTGTTCACTGGTTTGCTGTTCTTTAACTTTGCAAGTAGTTGGACCTGTTGTTGCGGTTTGCAAGTTTTGGAGCTGCGCTTCTGTCATCCCTCGTTGACGGGTAAGTTTCTATGCCATCATTTTGTTTCTATTCCCTTTTGTTGCTTGCTATTTTCATCTTGCAAGAAAGAATTTTCAATAGTAGGAGTCTCTACCTCAAAATTCTGTTGCAAAACATCTTTCTGTGTGGCTATTATGACTAGAATCTTTTCCTTGTTCTTGAACATCAATGTTCTATACAGAACCCTCCTTTGTCGCAGCCGTGGTGACATATAAAAAGGAAAACCAGATGTTCTCCTCTTATTTTCTGTTCCTAGAAACCATGCATTTCGTGCATTTTTCCAGGTTGTTCCCTTCCAATCACATATGCCAACTTCCATGTCCTGGATATCGTGCCATCGTTGTTTCCAAAATAGCAATGCAAAGGAGTTTAGAAAATGAATTCGGAGTTGTCACAAGGGGGGCAAGAATCTGCCAGGGTCTTGTGACAAGGAATGATTTTATTCTTTGAGTCAAAAACTCCATCCACCTATTTCCTTTTTCATGTCCTTTCTATCTTGCATAGCATCTTCTTCCTCTGAGAAGCTTGTAGGATGCATGCCATGAAAAGGTTAAAAAATGATATACCTTGAATACTCGGTCTTTGTGCTCAACAAATTTATAGTGTTATTTATTTGCGTTGTCTCTTCTATTTGGTTCATTGTTCATTGTACGTTTGTTTTCTTGTCATATGCTGTGGCGACTAGGGGGGATTGAATTTGACAATAAGGTTGAAGGATACATAGAGGAATTGGTACTCAGTTCCACGCTTGTAGTTTTCTATTTGTCTTTTTTTTGTTTTTCATTTTTTTTCTTTTTTGTTTTCTCTGTTTTCATATAAACTGAAAATAACTAAGAAACAACTTGAAAATCACAGTTTAAGAGATGAAACAAGTAATAGATGTTGAGTCCTATGAAATAGATACATACTCCATTGTACATGAAAACATCAACGAGGTATTGCATAACAATGAGCTTTTTAGATTGGATGCATTCTCGTATATTGTAGGAGATTTCCTTTTCGATGCATTTTAGGTTCTATTGCATTTCCGTTATTCCTCCACCGACCTGTGCAATGGATTGATAGATTATTTCTTGGGATGTTTTAAAAATGGTGACGATGAGGCATTGGAGTCGTATGAATACGAATTGGCATCTGATTTTCTTTGGCAGTTGCATGGAATACATGATGTCACTACGTATTTTTCAAAGATCCGGTTGTCTAAATATTCAATTCTGCCTGCACATGAGAGGGGACTTTGGGGATATACATTTTGTATACGGTGGCTGTCTAAGTGGCTCAATATATCAATTGGAATATGGTCATTGACAAGAAAACAAGATATCTACTATTCAACAAAACTACATTTAGCGATCCATACTGCATCTTGTTCCATGATGCCAATCCTATCAGTGGTCATTATGAACCATTACTATATAGAAAATTATCCATATGCAATCTTGGAGGACCTCATATTTACTTGTTCCTCATTTGCAAAGACCTTGAATCACAATGGAAACAGATTATGCATCGTATACACTGCCATAGCTTGTAGATAGCAACAACTGTTGCATCTAGTTGTGGAGATAGTTTGTTCAATGAAATTTTCTATTTGGTAGAAACAAAGTTCGATGTGCAGTCGTTATGGATTTACACTGTACAATCCTTTTGCAATGCAATTATAGGTGGAAACCAACAGGCTTTTAGCTGCTTGCATCAACACCTTTCACCATATCTCCTAGAAAATATGCCAACAATTGGAAGTTGGCAAGATTACCTTGTAAAAATGGCACTGCCATATGAAAAAGGAAATGTAGACAGTGGAAGATTCTGTTTGCAATGGCTATCTATCATATTCAAAGTAAATATCCAGGTCTGGTCGGCCCTACCAGATGAAACTGTCCATTCCTAGTCTATTGATTCAAACTATGATCGAATAATTGACATCATCTCGTGAAAACAGATACGACACATATCCATTATCAACCTTTGATGGGAAATACCATTGGTTCAGGGTACACTGTCCATGCCACCCAAACCACATCGAATCTTCATACGAGTAGCATGCTATTTAATGAGAATGAAACTCGCCCCAGTTGCGATGAGGCCATACAGGGCTTAAACAAAAAAAGTAGACTAACTTATCACAACTTGAAAAAGATCATACGTGAAACTCATCCCAGTTGTGATGAGGCCATACAGGGCTTAAATAAAAAATGTATACTAACTTATCACATCTTGAAAAAGGTCATACGTGAGAGAAAAAAAATGCATTGGTAGTATAGGAAATACTGTCGGTTCAGGGTCCAGTGTCAATGCCAGCCAAACCACATCGAATCTGCATAAGCGTCACATAATGAAACTCATCCTAGTTTCCATGAGGTCATCCTGGCCTTGAACAAGAAATGTAGACTAATTTATCACAACTTGAAAAAGTTCATATGTGAGAGGAAAAAATACATTACTACGCTTCCTTCTAGAGAGAAAATGACATATCAAAACCTAAAAAAAATTGTTCATGCACAACACAACAGAAAAAGATACGGTCACATATCCCACAATGGTCATGGCATTGCCCGAGAGGAAAAAATCACATTTCGTGGGCTAGAACCAACACCATGTACTACTACCAATGAAAACCAAGAAACACTTTCTACGCATACTTCCCTACGGAATAAAGATGCAAGACAAACCTATATGAAACAAATCAAAGACACTCCTTCCATTACATGTGAAATTTGTGATCAATTGAATTTCACAAAAAACACCGAGTCTTTCATGCCTGATTTGGAATCAGAATACCTCTGCTTGACACTAAATGATAAAACATTTTCCAGTGGCAAAATTTGTCTTCCATGCAAACGACCGCTTAAAAATGGAAAACTGCCACAATTTGCAACGCCTGACCAAATAAGATGTAATACACCACTACCAGATGTAAGTGCACTTATAGAACTTGAAGAGAGACTTGTGTCTCTACAAATTACATTTTCACAAATCAGACCCTGGGGCTATAAACAATCCCAAATGGGCTTAACATGATCAATTATTAATGTGCCTGTCCAACTAGATGTTGTGAAAAAATCCTTGCCACAATTCATTAGCGATACAATGACAATTGTTGTGGATCTCAAAAGACACTTGCAATACAAAAATGCATATCAGATAGGTAAAGTGCGTGTGCATGTTGTCATGAAAGAATTAAAATAATTATGTTACAGGGCCCTGTACAAAGCACATAACATTTGTATAAATGAGAACTGGATCAATGTTCTTGGAGAGGGGGATGACATCTCTGCACAGACTCTCGAAACTGCTAGTGAATTTGATACAAGCAATGAATCAGAGAATGAAACACCTACTGAGACATTGGTACATGGATTCACTGATTCACAACACATTCGTGACTTGCAAGACAAGATTGTCGAAATTGCACCTTCTGAGGGGAAACGTCCACTTGGAATATTCAAGGACAAATTTGCTGAGGAAATGAACTTTCCAACACTATTCTATGGAGATCCACGTCCCAGTGACATTACAGAACGATGCAGTTACCATAAAATAGTTCGATGGGAGCTGCTACATTCAAGTGGTGACTTCTCCTGTCACATAACAAATTTGTTTTTCAAAACAATGCACATAATAATAGGGCAAGTGTTGTCTTGCATGTGGGTGCGAATAAGAAAAGGCTAGTTAAAAAAAAGAAATTTGTTGGCCAAGGATGTCAAGTACAAAGTAAACCTAGAAAAAATCATGAAATATGATATTGGATACATAGATTTCAAAAACATTCGCATCCTTCCTGACTATTTGCAACAAAACAAGAAAACTATTTTTGCAATGATCTGACAATTGGGACCGCCAACATTTTTCATCACATTTACAAGTGCAGATCATTGTTGGGATCCATTGGTGGCTGCGGTATCTGACTTGCATAGGAACAGGAAATGTAAAAAATAAACCGATACACTGGAAAATAATGACATTGACTACCTCATAAGAAAAGACCCAGTGACATGTACTTGCTACTATAGACATAGAATAAATGCTTTGAGACAATTGATATGCCATGATGAAACATTTTTTGGAAAAATATTGGACTATTTTTTTGTGACTGAATTCCAAAATAGGGGGAATGAGCATGACCACACACTGTTGTGTATAGAGGGTGCACCGGTCTATGGAGCTGACAACAATTCACAAATCGAGCAGTTTGTGGACAAATACATAACATGTAACATAGATCATTTGGATCTAGAACTTGCCAAAGTTCACAGACATTATGATACAAAAAGTTGTAAAAAACGAAAAAACTCACATTGCAGATACAACATCCCCGTGCCACCAATGAGAACAACAAGAATCATAGAGCCACTTAGTTTAGAGGACAATGTTGTCATTGAGAAATCTAAATCCTTGTTCACATTTCTAGAACAATGAGACTTTGATGAGTTGATGAGCTTCGATGACTTCTTGACAGAGCTAAATCTAACAGAAGATGAGTACATCCAAGCCATACAATGTACACTTAAACAACCAACAGTTTTCCTTAAGCGAAAAATTTCCCATATATGGAAAAACAGTTTTCTCCAAGGACATGCCAGTTATGTGGAATGAAAATACAAATGCATAGTACGTCCTCAATTCATATACTGCAACATTGTACTGTACCTCGTATATGATAAAGGTTGACAAATCTATGACAAGTGCATTCAGAAGAATACACAAAGAACATGAAAGAAGTCATATTGATGCTATACAAATGATATGTACGCTTGGTAATACATTACTTAATCTTCAACAAATGTCTTCTCAACAAGCAGTCCACATTTCCCTTTCCCTGCCCCTCAATTGTAGTTCAAGAAAATGTGTCTTCATAAACAAATCTCCACTTGAGAAACACACATTTGTGCTTAAACCACCGTATTTACTAGAACAAGATCCTGAAAATTCAGAGGATGCGCTATGTCGCTCTATTATTGATTATTTCCTCCAACGTCCATCTCCTATTAAGAATATCTTCTTAGTAGAATTCATATCACATTACAAAAAAATGGTGCACCCATATTAAAAAGAAAAAAACCCTTTGTGATATGGTTTGTCAAACACAACAAACATACTGACTATGAAAAATATTGTAGATAAAAACTATTGTTATACGTTTCGTTCGATGAAAACGAAAACACATTAAAACATAACTTCCCTACATGGGAAGCTATGTATGTTGCCTCTGAGACTATAGTGAAAATCAATGAATCTAGATTTACTTACAATGTTAATCCAACATGGGTTGATCTAGAAAGTGCAGTTAATGAACTAGAAAACCCTGACAATCTTGATGAGACATTCACAAACTGAAAACAACCAGAACTCCTTGTGAGTCCTATGACTTGCAAGAATATTTTCCTCATCCTTGAGCAGGAATCATTGAAAAAATGTATCAATCTTGGTTTTTAAGTCACAAAGCATCCTTTCCTTATTGAAAATAATGAATACCACATAATCAAACGTCTTTTGAATCGATAACAACAAACAATTATAAAGGACATTGCGCTTGAAAAATGCTTGAGCATACACACTCCTGCACACTTGTTCCTTATAGGCGAAGCAAGAATAGGCAAGACCAACGAAGGAACTATTCCAAATGATTATATGAATCTATGATTCAAACAATTTCTCTGATCCTATGAAACCAAAGGGCCTAGTAGTTGCATACACAGGAAAATCTACATATAATGTAGGTGGAACAACAATCCACTTTGCATTTTTTATGCCTTTTATCAAGTCACAGTTTCTTCCACTCAGCAAGGAAATGTTAGATACCTTTTCTAAGCTTTATGATGAACTGCAACTTGTCTTTATATATGAGGTATCTTTGATTGGAAGTCTCTTCTTGTATTCCATTGACAACCAACTAAGAAACATAAAACATGTGCACACGAAATACTTTGGAAACATTGACATGGTATTCTGTGGGGATCTTTACCAAGCACAACCCATCCAATATTCTTTGATATTTGAACAACCTGCGGTTAACATAAAAACAATGACACATGACTTCTAGAGAGACAATATTAAATGCTTTGAATTGCATACTACAATGCGCCAGATAGATGAAACATTTATTGCAATTCTGAATAGAATGCAGACAAACCAAACACATAATGACTTAACATATATCAATTCGAGGTGCTTGCGACCTGCACCAACAGACCCAACCTTCCCTTACCTGTTCTACATAAATAGGGATGTTGCAATGCATAGCAGGTACATGCTATTTCTCTTGCCTGATGATGATATCATCATCAACTCCATTGACCTTGAAGAAGACAACCATGGAAATGTGCCACGTCATGAACATACAACCACTTTACCTTTGCTACTTGTCCTCAAATTAGACATGTTGGTTGAAATAAATGCCTGCAACTATGATTCACAGGATGGATTGGTCAATGGTGCAAATGGAATACTCAAAGGCTATACCAAAACATAAAAACTCGATGTCCTCTGGATTAAGTTCCATGAACCGCATATAGGCCACCGACAAGCAAACAATTTAGATTATCTATATAATTCAAACACTACAAGTGATTGGACACCTATATTGCGAATATAAAAACTAGTATCGACATCAGCAAAGACAGGTTGACTGAAGATTCGAAAACTGTTTCCAATTAAACTTACATGTGCACATACAGTCCACAGATCGCAAGGACTAACACTTGATAGTGTTGAATTTCAACCTGTTGGAATTCGAATACATGGACTTGTATACACAACATTGTCCTGTGTTAGAATTATAGACTCCTTGTATTTACCAAGTCCTGTTACAAAAGAAAACTTCAAAGTCAAACCGAAATTTGATATTGAAATGCAACGCCTCATAACTACCACAAAGTGGCATCTGCAGTATGATTACCAATCCATACAAACAAACTCATCTATATCAATTCTCTCACTTAACATGTGCAACTTACATGCACACATGGATGATATAATCAATGACTATGACACAATGCAATCCGATATTCTGTGCTTACAGGAAACATACATGGCATTATGCATGAAAAACAAACAATTTCCAAATTAGAATTACATATCAAGTTACATTACACATGGGGTGATGATATTGGTGAAAAAACATGTAACAATTTTGGAGCATATACATTTCAAAGAAAATAATGTTGATATGGTGCTTGCAAAAGTATTTTTCCATGGATCAGAAATTTCAATACTGAATCTGTATGTTGCTTCCCATGCAACATTCTCCAACATACTAAATGTTCTTTCCAATGCATTAGACCATTTGCATCTGAATGAAACCATTTTCATTGTAGGAGACTTCAATATTGACATGCTACAAAATAATGCTAGAACAAAAGAATTGGAAAACTACATGTGCAAATATAGTCTCCACTTTCTTTTGAACAACACAAGCCATGCACAAAACGCACTTATTGACCATGTATGGTCGAATGTGCCCATTTCTCAATACAACATCTTTATCTTAGACACATATTGGTCTGATCATGATACAATTGGTATTGCACTTGAATTATGAGATATACATCCAACATATTGCAAAATCATATTTCTATGTTTCAAAGCATATTTGTCTAGATGTTGCAGAAAACCAACTTATCCAACTTCTTAGTTTTCCCTAGTTTGTACACATACTGGTTTGATCACCATTCAATTGGTATTGCACTTGAATTATGAAATATACACCAAACATATTTAAAAATCATATTTCTATGCTTCAAAGCATAGCTGTCTATCTTGTTGCAGAAAATCAAGATATCCAACTTCTTAGTTTTCCTTGCTTTGTAATTGATTTTGGGCACCATTTTTTTTTATATATACACAAACATGGATGAACAAAAAAAAATGGTACATTCTTCTAACACTATTTGTTACTCTGTTCCTTTTATTTTATTTTATTTAGTCTATGTACATATTACTTGCTTTTTTCTTTATATGTCAACTTATGTTCATGTCCATTTTGTTTCCTACTTTTTTTCATAAAAACAAACAGGAAAATTGGACACGACAAATAACTCTTAACCAGAAATGTAGAAGAATCCATGCAAAGGTGCATATTTCTACCCGTGTTCCATATCCCATAGTTTTTCATTTACTCTGACTATATTTGTTTCACTAGTTTGCAGCTCTATTTTTTTTCTCCTTGGATACTCTATATCTTCTTGTACATTAACTTGTCTTCATGTCAATTCTATTTTCTATGCTGCTATCTTGAAATAAATAAATTTGTACTCCATCTTTTTTTTCATGTGTTCCTACATAGCAACTTGCTTTCATGTCCATTGTATTCTCTATATTGCTACATTGAAACAAGAACACAGTAATTGGGCACAAGGATGGAGCCTTATGTGCCACATCTGAAAAATCTGGAGTGCAATGTGTTGTAGCAAATAAAATGCGTATGCCTGAGACTAAGAGGTATGGTTACAAAAAAATCTCATCTGCATACGTTGTCCAAGTTGTCCAATTTAGTTTTAAAAAATTAGTTATTTCATTTGTTTGACAAGTGGAGACAAAAATTTAATTTCAAAAATTATTCACTAATTTAATTTATTATATTTGTACACAAGCATGGAATGAGGAAGTGGTCGGTTGGACTCGTGATAAATTATAGCATTATATAAATTACTATACATCTTGGTAAAATGTTATAATATTCTATAAATTAATAAATCTCATGTTGCGATCGGTCGGACTCATGATACATAAGCATGACTATAAATGTGAACCCGCGAGTCCTCCAACTCGCACACCGTGTGACATCCATTTTATACTATATTTCTATTTTATTCACTCTATGTACATATTCCTTGATTTTTTCTTTACATGTCAACTTATGTTCATGTCCATTTTGTTTTGTATTTTTTTTCATAGAAACAAATAGGAAAACTGTACACGACAAAGAACTCTCAACCAGAAATGTAGAAGAATCCACGCAAAGGTGCATATTTCTACCCGTGTTCCATATCCAATAGTTTTTCCTTTACTCTGCATGTATATGTTGCATTGGTTCACAGCTTTGATTTTTTTCTCCTTGGATACTCCATATCTTCCTGTACATTAACTTGTCTTCATGTCAATTCTATTTTCTGTGCTGCTATCTTGAAATAAATAAATTTGTACTCCATCTTTTTTTTCATGTGTTCCTATGTAGCAACTTGCTTTCATGTCAATTGTATTCTCTGTATTGCTACTTTGAAACAAGAACACAATAATTGGGCACAAGGATGGAGCCTTATGTGCGACATCAGAAAAATATGGAGTGCAATGTGCCGCAACAAATACAATATGTATGCCTGAGACTAAGAGGTATGGTTACAAAAAGCTCTGATCTACATACGTTGTCCAATTTGTCCAGCTATATGTTTTTCCCTTAGTTGATGTGTTTCTATCACTTGATAATTATCACACTCAGTGTTGTTCTATGAGGTATACAGTCCTTTCCTCCCTATGTTTTTCCTCTTCTATACTTATCCATTCTCCTTTTTCTTCTTCCCCTCTATTATATGTTTCTGGTTCTATACTTAGTCCCATGTCTATGCTCGCGGGTTCCCAAGATGGTGGAGTGACAGATTCCATGCCCATCTATATCTTTACATCACGAGTCTTGTTGAAACAAAGCTTAAATTTTTCGTCCCTAAGGTCTAGATTTTTTATTTTAAGATTTCGGCTTTCCTCAAAGAAAATTTCATCATTTCTGAAATTCGCGATGCCTTTTTATTTATTTTTGAATAAAGAACGGATAAAGGTTTACAAACATATAAATTTTCCAACACTTTTCAAAAAATTATTTAAAAGGAGTATAATTTTAAATTTGTGAATTTTTCATTCAAATGTTAAAGAAATTGGGATTCGGGGTTTTCCGTAAACAAATTTTTAATGCAAATCAAATTGCGAAACCCCGATCCTCGATTGTTCGATACTTTAAGACTTAATTAAAACACAAATTACTTAATTTTCATTTAAGAGCGTTTAAAAATTAAGTTAATCACATCGCGATATTAGGATTCGCGGTTCAATAAGATCATATATCATTGTCATTGTGTTTCCTAAATTCCCGATTTACAAAACCCCGATACCCGATTTCGCGATACATTTGATCCTTAAGTAAAGATACAAATTAATCTAATCTCTTCTAAGAATGATTAAGAGTTAAATAATTACATCGCGATTTCGAGATTCGCGGTTCTATGAGAAGTGTGTTTCTTGTCATCATATTCCCTGAAATCCCGATTTCCGATTTTCCGATTAACGAAATCTCAAAAAGATCAAATCTCAATTAATTAACATACTAAGAACGTTTTAATTTAAATTAATACATCGCGATTTCGGCAATCAGGTTTCTTCGATGACATATTTTTTCGACATCAAGACTGACGAAACCCCGAAAATCAGGTTTTCAAATTTAACTCAAAATTAACACTAATAATCCACTTTCTAAACAGTTTTAAAGTTAATCCTTCTATGAAGTGTTCATTAATGCATCGTGGTCCGATTAAGTATGTTTCTCTTCTATTTGAAAATGACGAGAAAACCAAAGTACGCACATTAAATGCATATCTCCGAAAATCTTTTCTGCATTACGAGCTTTTATTTCGTGACAGATGTACGATTCTCACTATGTGTAAGATATATTCAAATTAAAAGATCGAACGTCTGTATTTTCATTTCAAAGCTAAGTCTTTTCATCCACTCTCTGTGACAGGTTTTCAAGTTAAACGTAGAGCTATGCCACCCAAAAAAGCACCGAAGAAAAACAAAGACCAACAGGAAGGCGATATTATCTCTTATACTACTCCACACGGCGTACACTCCGTCAAATCGTGGATTGGAATTTCCGAATTGATGGAGGATGAGCTTAAATATGCAAACTCCGATTCGGAAAATCATATCCGAGACATTGCTGAGTCTGAACTTCATAAGGTTGCTGCGCGTCCAAGGTTGGTAACATATACCGATATGATCGGCTGGGCTCTGGATAGGGTAGATATCCCAACAAGAAGCATTCTGAACGAGCAAGGAGCTATCATCGATTCATTCAGGCCTGAGCACATTCAAGTAATGTATAAACTCTCGCCAAATTATAGACACACCTTTAATGATGAATTCCTAGTTGAGTTTCAAAGAAAGGAATGTGTTGAAGCAGGCCAGACATATCCCGATATGATTAGAGGATGGACGAGGTCCGAAGCAAAATTTAGGGTCAATTCTCATGGAATTTATGCTTCGGCCTCCTTAAATGAATATATGGTTTACACAGCCATGATGTTATGCAGAATTTTCGAGAGAAAAGATCCCTGTCACTTTCATGCATACTGGGTACCCTTCTTAGAGGAACTTTCAGAAGGACGTAGTTTTAACTGGCATAAAATTTTGTCAGATAACCTAACACAAGAAGTTGTAAATTATAAAGCAACCAATTCAAAAGGACAACCAATGTCTTTTTATATGTCTGCATATACTATGGATGCCATTTGTTTTATGACTCTTTTTCCATTAATGAATTGGAGTTGGAATGTTTCCTGCCCAGAGCCTGTTCATAAATACCACTCAGGTCTCTGGGAAGAAAATGCTAAAGATGTTTTTTATGATGTTTGTCATTTTGTCATCATTCCTCTGCACAAAATATTTTTTGGATGCGAACCCCCTCACATTTCTGATGCAGTCATAGAAAGCCTCAAATCGGTCGCCAACTGGTTTATTGAGGAAATGTTTTCCTATGTTAGGGTTTATGGTTGTTCCATTCCACCTCACGCACTCCCGAAATTCTTACCAGACATATTATTATGCAGAGAAGTAGCTCATCAATTAGCCAAGGGTGGTATTGGGTTAGAATTAAAAGCCCTTCAGAAAAAAGCATGGCCATCTTTCCCTGTTCATGTCGAGAAATTGACTTTATTAAACTTAGGCCATTCTAAGGCGGAGGCCGAGTCATTGGAGGAAGTGAAGTTAGTAGACATAGAGCACAGAAAACATGACCCTTACCAAATAATTAGTCGGCATTACATACATTGTAATTTAAAAGCTTAAGAACATGAAGTTTCTGTTTATGATGATATTTTCAAAGATGTTAAATCTTATGAGGAGGTGCAGAACAGAGTACAGGCCTTGCCACCTAACTCACAGGCTGAGTTTGCATCTTTTCAAAGACATAGGCGAAGCTGTCTGTCGAAGATTTTACAAGGTTAAATATCGACTTCATTGCCAGAACAGGAAGAAACCCCTCCAGGGTTTGAAACTGATACTCAGGATAAATAAAATGACAAAGATAAGTTGAAGGATTTTGAAATACCTCCTCAAAACACAGAGGGTTCTCAGATAAAAGAACCAGGGACAGAGAAAGGAAAAGGACTGGAAACAAGTCCAATAATTCTTGATGATGTTCCAGAAAAGATAGGAGGAACTGCTTCAAAAGAGCTTGATAGTCCTATCACCTCATTAACCCCATTACAGTGTACTTTCGGAACCCCTCATGAAGGAGTTCTATATGTCAGTGACCTAGAGCCGATTTCAAGAGATGAAATCCCTCCATCGGATTACTTTTTTAGCAAAAAGCGAAGAGCTGTCTTGAAACAGGAAATTCATCCTAGAGGAGAAGGATCAATTAAGAAGCATAGAGTTATCATAGATGGAAAGAAACTCAAGGATGGAGAGTTCGCTACAGAATTAGCAGGAACAATGGGTGCTATAGCATCGACTAATATATATTCTGTGGGAAATCTAACAACTATGCTTGAACAAAAGGATCAAAAAATAACCCAGTTGCAAGACAGACTGAAGGAAAATGAAATAAATATTGGTTGGGGAATACATAAGGGTCTAGAACAAGCTAGACTCAAAGATATGCAAGAAATCCAAAAATTAAATAAAGATTTAGATGAGGAAAAACATCTAATGCAGGTCACACAGGAACAAGTTCAAAAGCTAGGAGAAGAAAATAAACAGTTGCATGATAAGATTAATTTTATTACTAACCAAGTAGTTGAACTTGGACATTTCAAGACACAAGCATCGGAAATATATGCAAGAATAGAGGAGGAACAAAAAAAAGTATTATGGAATCTGGAAATAATTCAGAATTATTTTCAAGAATCAAATAAGTCCATGGAAAATGTGTTCCAGAAAGAAAGAGAAGCGAAGGCAACAAAGACTACTTTTCAGAAAGCAGTGGCTTCCTCATTAAAAGAAGAAATTAGAAAAAATCAGAAATTATCTATTTTTGAACAGGTAAAAGGGGATATAATGATAAAAGTCTGGGAATCAAAATTGGCTGAATATAAAAGAATCACAAAAGAAGTTAATGAAGATTGCCAAGGAATCTTCAATCTCTTTGAAAGAGATTCATTGAATATCGGAACAGTTGGTTGTTCTGGATTGTTAGGCGAAGTCAATATAGCCAAGCATCAGCTGATGTTTAGAGAAGAGCTCAAGGAAAAGAAAGCAGAGATTTCGAACATCAAATTGATCAATATCACAAAGATCAACAAGTGGATGGTGAATTCGAGTTTAAAGTTGAAAACAATGAAGTTCACAGAAAGTATGATAGAAAGTCGGTTGCCCGAATTACATAGGAGATTTTTCTCATTTGAAGCAAATGAGATACCCGAGGCTCCCAGGATCTTAGTAATTTTTTTGGGAAAATGTGTTCAGTGCGTTGAAACAGAGAAAGGAAGTTCGTCAATGCAAACTTAAAACTTTTTTAAATGTTTTAATTATTAGAATTTTAAAAGAAATTGTAAACGGTTGACATTATTTTATGTAACCGTAATATTAGGGAGTTAGTTAGTTACCAACGTGAAACTTTGAAGAAAAGGTATAAATATAATTTCAAAAGGCTGGGAAGGGGCTTCAGAAATTTTGGAGAGAGCCATTTCTGTAATTTCAATTTTGAAGTTCATCAGAATATAACTCGCAAACGAGATTCTGGATCCTGCAACTTTGTAACTATGTGTCTTCCCCTGTTTATCATGCTTTGTTAAATTTCCCTCTTAAATGTTTTTCTAACAAGTAATCAATTTGGAGTTATATACATCATTGATTTATATTTTCAAGTTGGTTTGAATGTTAAATGTTTTACAGTTTTTCCTCTGAAATTGCTTTAGCAATTTTAAGACCTATAAGGCTTTTGTTCCTTAATTTTTAATCCTTGTTAGAAATATCCTTTTTTCTTTTATCAGTGTCTAGTTGAAATATAAGATTCTTTCCAGATTAAAGCCTTATATTTCTCTGCATTGTTTATTTGTTGTTTATAATTCTCGAAATTATTATGAAACCAGGAAACGACCTTGAATGTGTTTTACATTACTATTTTAGATTTTAAAATTGTTTTCATTGATCTCATCTCTGGAAGTCTGAAGTAACCAATTGATCAAAAATCTATTTACAAACCTTTTAAACTTTATCATCCATGACTGTCCCCAGTAGCAGACAACCTAACGTAGAACTAGGCCTTCAGGATCAAACCAGCATTGCCCTAAGTTTATTTAATACTATTTTACAAACAACGACTAATAGGGCTGAGTTAGAATGATCATGGGCTGCTATTGAGCGAGACATTAGCATCCAAGAGCAACAGGAAGCAAGAAAGAGACATTTGAGAAACTGAATCTGTTCTGATCTTTCTTTAATTCCTTAATTCCAAATATTTTCTTTAAATCATTTACGGATGCCTTGACGGTATGTTTTATAGCCTTAAAACATAAACTCAGGAACAACATCTTTTTGGCGCCGTTGTCGGGGAACGAAGAAACAAATCATTTCCCTGGGAAGAACGACATTGACATTTTCTGTTGTTGATAGTGAACAAGAACATAAAACTTTCTAAGCCTAAATTATTTTTCACTTGGCGACTCCACACTAAATAAACTGGCTAGTAGCCATAAAAACACCAAAAAAAACTGGGATAGTAAACAGACCTCGCCAGTCTCTAATCCGGAAAAAAATTTAAAATCACGAAAATCAATTAAACAAATCCTTTTATCAACTTATTCTACAGATCATCCTAACTTTACACAATCAAAATCATCAGAAACGTTTGAAAGATCACTTTCACTTCCCCCCTCTTTTGATACTTTCTCATTTCCCGAAGTTTCATCTCCAATTTTTCGAGAATCTTCTCCACACACTGTCCAAACTTCAGTCCCAAATCTAACCATGGCGGCACAAGGAGGTGCTGGAGCTGGAGGTGGTGCTCCTGGAGGTGGTCAAGTACCACTTCCTGGGATTTTTTCCAAAGTGGCTGCTAGATATGCTCCCCTCGTTCTTCCTGTTCCTCTTCATGATCTCCCTGAGAACTATATGAAGAGCCTCCCGAAATTTACAGGGGAGGGTGATTTGACTGCACAAGAACATATAAACTTTTTTGATCAATTTGCAGATATACTCGGAATAGAACATGAAGATGTTTATTCAAGATTACTTGTTCAAACTTTTGAGGGACAGGTGAGGACTTGGTTTCGATCCTTACCAGCCGGATCATTAAGATCCTATGAAGAGATTGAGAGTGCATTCATTAGACAATGGGGTGAGAGGAAGGATCACCTCTACTATTTAATCGAATTCGGAGCCCTCAGAAAGAAAAACTCTGAGTCAGTTCTAGAATTCACACAGAGGTTTAATAAATTGTACAATAAAATTCCAGCTAAAGTTAAACCTTCACAACCTGCAGCAAAAGTGACTTTTGCTGGTGCTTTTGATCCCAACTTTGCTTTACTATTGAGAGAAAGGAGATCATTAGATCTCTCTAAAATGCAGGATGATGCATTTGAAATCGAATCCAATATGATGGCATCAGGGAAACTTAAAGCAAAGACCGACACTGGAAATAAAGAAAATAAATAATTTAAAGAACAAGGTGGACCTTCAGGGTTAGGAAAATCTTCTGGAGATAGAATAGAAGAGATGGATAGGGTCATTCGAGAACTTTCAAACAAGATCTCGAAAATGGAGCTAGAAAAATCTAAAAGAGATAATTTTCCCAGAAAAGATTTCCGAAAAAATCCTGAACCTCAGGGACCGCATAAAATGATGAAAAATGAAGATCAAAAAATTCAAACACCCTTTAAAAGTGAAAATTATATTGGAGAAGAAGACTTGGGAGAGTTTGAAGAATTAGACGAGGATATTAGCAATCTTGGTGATGATAATAAATCCCCTTACTTATCTAGACAACATTATGAAGTGTCTTTGATTAAAGAAAGTAAATCAGAAGATAAAGTTAACAATAATGTCACTGATGATTGTACATATCAAAATATTGCAGATGATATTATTGCTGAGTTATAGGGAAAATATAATCTGAGACCAAGAAATAAAAATCTCCCAAATGTTACAACAAAAAAGGGTTTGTTAAGAAATGATACCAATCAGGTAAATCCAAAAGTTGCAGATAAACAGTCTGCAAAAAGAAATACAACTGATAACCACCTTGTACAGTTAGAACCAATAGGAACCCCCCCTGTAAATACACAAGCTCCGATAAAAGAAAATAAGGTTACATCTCAACGTAAAACCGAGAAAAAAGGTATGGAAGCCCCAAACATTGAAAATGACAAGGCTCTAGGAAAATTTAACTTGGAAAACGAAATAAGTAAAATCAAAATTCCTATCCCCCTTGTCGAATTAGCTAAAAATCCAGTATACCGAAAACAAATAGCCAAAATGATTAATTTTTCTGAAGATGAAAGTCAGGCCGACGCTATTAACTTAGAAGATGACAAGCCTATCCTAGTTTTCAGTCCACACGTCGAAGGTGCAAAAGATACAGTGGCTCCTTTTTATATTACATTAACCCTTTTCGACCATATTTTACATAACTGTATGTTGGATTCTGGAGCTTCCCATAATGTTATGCCAAAGGCAATAATGGAAAAACTTGGTCTCGAAATCACAAGACCCTATGGTGATTTATATTCTTTCGATTCAAGGAAAGTTAAATGCATAGGAATGATTAAAGACCTAGTAGTAGGTTTGGCTCAGATACCTGCTAAAAGTATCCTTATAGATGTAGTAGTCGCTGATATTCCCCCAAAATATGGAATGCTATTATCTAGATCATGGGGCGCTAAGCTTGGAGGATCCCTCCAGCTAGATATGACATATGCTACAATCCCTGTTTTCGGAGGACAATTCACTCGTCTTTATAGGGAGACTAGGTTGGCATTTACTGTAAGTGACCCAAATAATCCTAACAATCATCCAATTTATATTGCTGACCAAGATTTAGGAAACTTTATATTATCGTTAGATGGTGATTTTGAAGTAGATGTAGGTGACAAATGTATAGAAGAAAAAATTGAAAAGAAAGAAATAAAGAAAAATGTATATAATACTGGTATATGGAAAATGTTTTTTGATGGTGCTTCCTCCTATCTTGGAGCTGGGGCTGGAGCACTTCTTATCGCTCCCAATGATCAATTTGTTATTCCTTTTTCATATAGGCTCCAGTGGTATATAGATTGTACAAATAATGTATGTGAATATGAAGCTCTAGTACTCGGATTAGAAGCTGCTAGAAGGATGAAAATTAAAAATCTTAAGTCTTTGGTGATGCTGAATTAATCATAAAACAAGTAAATCGGCAATATCAAGCTAAGCATCCTAGATTACGGTCTTATAGAAATTGTGTCTGGGATTTAATTGAGAATTTCTTTACTTTTGTGAATTTTCATTTCGTCCCTAGATCCGAAAATCAACAGGCTGATGCTTTAGCCAAAGCTGCATCAACTTTTACACCCCCGACTGCTTTTAATTTAAAATATCATATACAAATGAGACATTGTCCTTCAATAACAAATAATATACAACATTGGAAGGTTTTTGAAGATGATGAGCAGCTTAGAAAGTTTCTTGAATCATTAGATGAATTTGCAGAAACATATAATGATCAGGAGAATCAAAATGATCCTATTTGGATCATGCAAGAAGGGGAAGATTCTAAAGAATTTCATGATAAATTTTCTAACCACCAGATGCTTGTTCTCAAGAACAACCAAATCCCCAAAGGTCTAATCCCTCTGGAAAGACTCTTTAATAAAGATGACATTCCTTCTAAAACTACTCTACAACCTCAACCAGAGGAGGTTGAAGATTGTAATATAGGAACCAAAGATAACCCCAGAATGGTTAAATTGTCTAAATATTTATCAAAAGAAAACAAAAACAAATACACAGAGTTTTTAAGGAAGTATAAAGATGTGTTCTCATGGTCATACGAAGATTTGAAAACATATGACACTTCTGTGATAGAACATACAATACCACTTAAATCAGGTGTCAAACCTTTCAAACAAAAACTCCGACAATTTAACCCTATTTTATTATCTGTTATTGAACGAGAAGTTAAAAAACTTCTAGACGCTAAAATTATTGTCCCCCTAAGATATTCTGATTGGGTAGCTAATTTGGTCCCAGTTAGAAAGAAAAATGCGGAAATCAGATTATGTGTGGATTTTAGGAATCTTAATAAATCTTCTCTTAAAGATAATTATCCTCTACCTAAAATGGACCACGTTCTTGAAAAAGTAGTAGGGCATAATAGAATGTCCATGATTGACGGATTTTCAGGTTATAATCAAATTGCCGTCAGTGAGCTTGACAAGGAAAAAACCGCATTTACCACTCCTTGGGGCACGTTTATGTATGATAAAATGCCGTTTGGACTAATGAATGCAGGAGCTACTTTTCAACGCGCAATGGATATTGCTTTCATCAGTGAACGGGACAAGTTCATAGTCATATATCTAGATGATCTTACTATTTTTTCAAAATCAGATGAAGACCATATGATTCATCTCAAACAAACATTTGAAAAATGCCGCAGATTTGGTCTATCCTTAAATCCTAAAAAGTCTCACTTCGCTATGCAAGAAGGCAAGTTTTTGGGTCATATAGTATCCCAAGATGGAATCATGATTGATCCTAAAAGAGTAGAGGCTATAGATACAATAGCTATTCCTAGGAATGTTAAAGAAATTCAATCATTTTTAGGAAAAATAAATTTATTGAGAAGATTTATTCCTAACTTCGCTGAAATTGTTAAATTGATTACAGATATGCTAAAAAAAAACAACGAAGTAAAGTGGACAATAGAAGCTAAGTCATCCTTTGCCCACATTAAGAAAGTCATAAGTGAGGCACCAGTACTAGCAAGCCCATATTATCTTAAAGATTTTCTCATTTTTTCATTTGCCTCTGAACACACGCTTGCTGCTGTACTCCTTCAGAAGAATGAAGAAGGTTTCGAGCAACCTATAGCCTTCTTTAGCAAGAGTCTCTGAGATGCTGAACTCAAATACAATATAATGGAAAAGCAAGCGTATGCCATGGTAAAAGAATTGAAATCTTTCAGAATATATGTGTTACATTCTAAAGTGATTGCATATGTACCCACTAGTGCTGTAAAAGATATCTTGGTTCAAGCAGATAGTGATGGTAAAAGAGGAAGATGGCTTGCAAAAATTCAAGAGTTTGACCTGGAGGTTAAACCAACCAAATTGGTAAAAGGGCAGGGTTTAGCTAAACTTTTAGCTGAATCCAATTTCAGGGCTCTTGGGATAAACAGTGCTCAGGAGGAAGAAGGATGGATAGATGTGAATGAACTTGATGACCAAATAGTTGAAAACAAGGTCGAGGAGAAATTTGCGTCATCAAATTGGTACAAGGACATAGTAACATACTTATTAACTTTGAAATGTCCAGATGATTTGTCATCTTCCAAAGCTAGAACACTGAAGCTACATGCAGTTAAATACTATATTTCCAAGAAACGATTATTCTGGAAAGACCCGCTTGGTTTCCTTTTAGTCTGTCTAGTCGAATCAGAAACAGAGGAAGTTATAAGTCAGTTTCATGAAGGAGTCTGTGGACGACACCATGCTTGGAGAGCTACGGCATATAAAATCCTGAGGGCTGGTTATTACTGGCCTAAACTTTTTCCAGATGTAAATGCTAAGGTACGAGCTTGTAGCCCTTGCCAATTTTTTACGGGAAAACATAAACTACCAGCAATGCCATTAGTCCCAGTCAAGACAGAAGCTCCTTTTCAACAATGGGGACTTGACTTCATAGGTGAGCTAAATCCTCATTCAAGTGCCCAACATAGATGGATTCTCACCGCTACTGATTATTTCACCAAATGGGTGGAAGCTATCCCAACAAGGAAGGCTACTGATTCAATGGTTATAAATTTTTTAGAAGAAAATATCTTGTCTAGGTTTGGCTGTCCTAGAAAGATAGTCACAGATAATGCGTAGGCTTTTAAGTCTATGGCAATGGTCAGTTTTTTCCAGAAATATAATATTGTGTTGGGACATTCCACAACATACTATCCGCAGGGAAACAGTCTGGTAGAATCTTCTAACAAGAGTTTGATCAGTATAATCAAGAAAGTCTTAAATGAAAATAAAAAATCTTGGCATTTACATTTAAAATATGCTCTATGGGAAAATCGAATAGGCACAAAGAAGTCTATCGGTACTTCTCCCTTTCAAATGGTTTATGGAACAGATGTAGTGTTGCCCATAAATCTAGCACTTCCTGTGATGAAACTATGGCAAGACGAGAAGGAAGAACCAAACCCTCTCACAAGAAGGATAAACCAGCTGATTGAAGTTCAGCAGCACAGGGACGTAGTAGATGAAAAGTTGCAGAAGTACCAGGATGATATGAAGATATTATTTGATCGCAAAGCCAAGAATAGGAACTTTCTCCCAGGGGATCTGGTTTTGAGGTGGGATGCTCGGAAAGAAGATTCAGGAAAACATGGTAAATTCGATCATATTTGGTATGGACCCTTTAAGGTATCATCTTCTGAAGGAAAAAATTCATTTATACTTGAAAATTTGGATGGTAAGATCTTGAATGCCCCTGTTAATGGGCATTTTTTAAAACATTATATGGAATAATTAATTCACCAAAAA
>JASDQU010305438.1:48699-58925 GCA_032191745.1 Picea mariana
AAAATCTCCTTTTATACCTTCAATACTATCTTTCACATTTTCGGACTTTCTTATCAGAGTAGGAGAGATTATGTATTAACTTTGAAAATCAACAAATGATTAAATTTAGTAAGGTCAGTTTTCATAATTTTTCTCTCTAACTAAAAAATGGTTATGTTTGAGTTAATTTTGAATATCTTAAGTTTCTTAACAGTTTGTCTTAGGTTTTAAGCTTGCTCAAAAGAAAATCCCCTGAAATTAAATTTTCCCTTTTTCTCTACAGACTGAGGGGTTTTTGAAGGTTAAGAAAAATTGGTCTAGAATAACCAAAACAAGTTGACAAACCTCTATTATAAATTTTTACACAGATTACCACCCCTGGTATATTAAGTATCACTGATTGCCCCCGCTTCGTAGGCACAAGCTAACTATAAGACAGATGGTGAAAGAAAATTCATATTTGATTGCCCCCATCTAGTCCTACAGACAATGAAAGGAAATTCATTTAAATGATTGCCCTCGTCTAAATATAAAAGAAATAGATAACTTCACCGGAGTACTGAACAGGCCTGCTGGCAGTGAAGCAATCTCTAAGCATAAAATTAGCGCTCGAAGCGGTGAAAGGAAATTCAGTAAAAAAGGGACAGATAACTTCACCGGGGTACTGAACAGGCCCGCTGGCAGTGAAGCAATATCTGAGGTGTCTGTAAGGTTGTCATACTTATCTATAACCCTATTCTAGTTATCAATTTTTCAAAACCGGATATTCATCTTAAGTCAAAATAGAGCTTCCCAATTTCAAAATTATAAATTTTATTTCGATTGATGCAAGCTGATATTTACAATAATCTGTTAAGTTTCCTAAGATTGTTCTAATCATCTCAATACTAACTCAATTTTGGAACGGGACGAAGAATATTGAAGAAGACTATAACTGAGTTTCAAGTAAATAAGAAATTTTGAAAAGGTTTTCAAAGGCTTTATATAATCTCTTTTTCTTCTCCTTGATCAGTTTATCAGAGATAAAAACCTTGACACCATTTACCCAATGAAGGCACTTGAGTCTACATGTTCTCCTCGTCCCGCAGGGAGATGAGGTCCCTAGTTGGAGCATATGTTGAAACAAAGCTTAAATTTTTCGTCCCTAAGGTCTAGATTTTTTATTTTAAGATTTCGGCTTTCCTCAAAGAAAATTTCATCACTTCTGAAATTTGTGATACCTTTTTATTTATTTTTGAATAAAGAACGGATAAAGGTTTACAAACATATAAAGTTTCCAACACTTTTCAAAAAATTATTTAAAAGGAGTATAATTTTAAATCTGCGAATTTTTCATTCAAATGTTAAAGAAATCGGGATTCGGGGTTTGCCGTAAACAAATTTTTAATGCAAATCAAATTGCGAAACCCCGATCCCCGATCGCCCGATACTTTAAGACTTAATAAAAACACAAATTACTTAATTTTCATTTAAGAGCGTTTAAAAATTAAGTTAATCACATCGCGATATCAGGATTCGCGGTTCAATAAGATCATATATCATTGTCATTGTGTTTCCCGAATTCCCGATTTACGAAACCCCGATACCCGATTTCGCGATACATTTGATCCTTAAGTAAAGATACAAATTAATCTAATCTCTTCTAAGAATGATTAAGAGTTAAATAATTACATCGCGATTTCGGGATTTGCGGTTCTATGAGAAGCATGTTTCTTGTCATCATATTCCCCGAAATCCCGATTTTCGATTTTCCGATTAATGAAATCCCGAAAAGATCAAATCTCAATTAATTAACATACTAAGAACATTTTAATTTAAATTAATACATCGTGATTTCGGCAATCGGGTTTCTTCGATGACATATTTTTTCGACATCAAGACTGACGAAACCCCAAAAATCAGGTTTTCAAATTTAACTCAAAATTAACACTAATAATCCACTTTCTAAACAATTTTAAAGTTAATCCTTCTTTGAAGTGTTCATTAATGCATCGTGGTCCGATTAAGTATGTTTCTCTTTTATTTGAAAATGACGAGAAAACCTAAGTACGCACATTAAATGCATACCTCCGAAAATCTTTTCTGCATTACAAGATTTTATTTCATGACATATGTACGATTCTCACTATGTGTCAGATATATTCAAATTAAAAGATCGAACGTCTGTATTTTCATTTCAAAGCTAAGTCTTTTCATCCACTCGATGTGACAGGTTTTCAAGTTAAACGCAGAGCTATGGCACCCAAAAAAGCATCGAAGAAAAATGAAGACCAACAGGAAGGCGATATTATCTCTGATACTACTCCACACGGCGTACACTCTGTCAAATCGTGGATTGGAATTTCCGAATTGCTGGAGGATGAGCTTAAATATGCAGACCCTGATTCGGAAAATCATATTCGAGACATTGCTTAGTCTGAACTTCATAAGGTTGCTGCGCGTTCGAGGTTGGTAACATATACCGATATGATCGGTTGGGCTCTGGATAGGGTAGATATCCCAACAAGAAGCATTCTGAACGAGCAAGGAGCTATCGTCGGTTCATTCAGGCCTGAGCACATTCAAGTAATGTATAAACTCTTGCCGAATTATAGACACACATTTAATGCTGAATTATTAGCTGAGTTTCAAAGAAAGGAATGTGTTGAAGCAGGCCAGACATATCCCGATATGATTAGAGGATGGACGAGGTCCGAAGCAAAATTTAGGGCTGATTCTCATGGAATTTATGCTTCGGCCTCCTTAAATGAATATATGGTTTACATAGCCATGATGTTATGCATAATTTTCAGGAGAAAAGATCCCTGTCACTTTCATGCAGACTGGGTACCCTTCTTAGAGGAACTTTCAGAAGGACGTAGTTTTAACTGGCATAAAATTTTGTTAGATAACCTAACACAAAAGGTTGTAAATTATAAAGCAGCCAATTCAAAAGGACAACCAGTGTCTTTTTATATGTCTGCATATATTATGGATGCCATTTGTTTTAGGACTCCTTTTCCATTAATGAATTGGAGTTGGAATGTTTCCTGCCCAGATCTTGTTCATAAATACCACTCAGGTCTCTGGGAAGAAAATGCTAAAGATGTTTTTTATGATGTTTGTCATTTTGTCATCATTCCTCTGCATAAAATATTTTTTGGATGTGAACCCCCTCACATTTCTAATGCAGTCATAGAAAGCCTCAAATCGGTTGTCGACTGGTTTATTGAGGAAAATGTTTCCTATGTTAGGGTTTATGGTTGTTCCATTCCGCCTCACACACTCCCGAAATTCTTACCAGACAGATTATTATGTAGAGAAGTAGCTCATCAATTAGCCAATGGTGGTATTGGCTGAGAATTAAAATCCCTTCAGAAAAAATCTTGGCCATCTTTCCCTGTTCATGTCGGGAAATTGACTTTATTAAACTTAGGCCATTCTAAGGCGGAGGCCCAGTCATTGGAGGAAGTGAAGTTAGTAGACATCGAGCACAGAAAACATGACCCTTACCAAATAATTAGTCGGCATTACATACATTGTAATTTAAAAGCTTATGAACATGAAGTTTCTGTTTATGATGATATTTTCAAAGATGTTAAATCTTATGAGGAGGTGCAGAACAGAGTACAGGCCTTGCCACCTGACTCACAGGCTGAGTTTGCATCTTTTCAAAGACATAGGCGAAGCTGCCTGTCGAAGATTTTACAAGGTGAAATATCGACTTCCTTGCCAGAACAGGAAGAAACCCCTCCAGGGTTTGAAACTGATACTCAGGATAAATCAAATGACAAAGATAAGTTGAAGGATTATGAAATACCTCATCAAAACACAGAGGGTTCTCAGATAAAAGAACCAGGGACAGAGAAAGGAAAAGGACTGGAAACAAGTCCAATAATTCTTGATGATGTTCCAGAAAAGATAGGAGGAATTGCTTCAAAAGAGCTTGGTAGTCCTATCACCTCATTAACCCCATTACAGTCTACTTTCAGAACCCCTCATGAAGGAGTTCTATATGTCAGTGACCTAGATCCGATTCAATAGATGAAATCCCTCCATCGGATTACTTTTTCAGCAAAAAGAGAAGATTTGTCTTGAAACAGGAAATTCATCCTAGAGGAGAAGAATCAATTAAGAAGCATAGAGTTATCATAGATGGAAAGAAACTCAAGGATGGAGAGTTCGCTACAGAATTAGTAGGAACAATGGGTGCTATAGCATCAACTAATATATATTCTATGGGAAATCTAACAACTATGCTTGAACAGAAGGATCAAAAAATAACCCAGTTGCAAGACAGACTGAAGGAAAATGAAATAAATATTGGTTGGGGAATACAAAAGGGTCTAGAACAAGCTAGACTCAAAGATATGCAAGAAATTCAAAAATTAAATAAAGATTTAGATGAGGCAAAACATCTAATACAGGTCACACAGGAACAAGTTCAAAAGCTAGGAGAAGAAAATAAACAGTTGCATGATAAGATTAATTTTATTACTAAACAGGTAGTTGAACTTGGACATTTTAGGACACAGGCATTGGAAATATATGCAAGAATAGAGGAGGAACAACAAAAAGTATTATGGAATCTGGAAATAATTCATAATTATTTTCAGGAATCAAATAAGTTCATGGAAAATGTGTTCCAAAAAGAAAGAGAAGTGAAGGCAGCAAGGACTACTTTTCAGAAAGCAGTGGCTTCCTCATTAAAAGAAGAAATTAGAAAAAATAAAAAATTATCTATTTCTGGACAGGTAAAAGGGGATATAATGATAAAAGTTTGGGAATCAAAATTGGCTGAATATAAAAGAATCATAAAAGAAGTTAATGAAGATTGCCAAGGAATCTTCAATCTCTTTGAAAGAGATTCATTGAATATCGGAACAGTTGGTTGTTCTGGATTGTTAGGCGAAGTCAATATAGCCAAGCATCAGCTGAGGTTTAGAGAAGAGCTCGAGGAAAAGAAAGCAGAGATTTCGAACATCAAATTGATCAATATCACAGAGATCAACAAGTGGATGGTGAATTCGAGTTTAAAGTTGAAAACAATGAAGTTCACAGAAAGTATGATAGAAAGTCGGTTGCCTGAATTACAGAGGAGATTTTTCTCATTTGAATCAAATGAGATACCCGAGGCTCCCAGGATCTTAGTAAAATTTTTGGGAAAATGTGTTCAGTGTGTTGAAACAGAGAAAGGAAGTTCGTCAATGCAAACTTAAAACTTTTTTAAATGTTTTAATTATTAGAATTTTAAAAGAAATTGTAAACGGTTGACATTATTTTATGTAACCGTAATATTAGGGAGTTAGTTAGTTACCAACGTGAAACTTTGAAGAAAAGGTATAAATATAATTTCAAAAGGCTGGGAAGGGGCTTCAGAAATTTTGGAGAGAGCCATTTTTGTAATTTCAATTTTGAAGTTCATCGAAATATAAATCGCAAACGAGATTCTGGATCCTGCAACTTTGTAACTATGTGTCTTCCCCTGTTTATCATGCTTTGTTAAATTTCCCTCTTAAATGTTTTTCTAACAAGTAATCAATTTGGAGTTATATACATCATTGATTTATATTTTCAAGTTGGTTTGGATGTTAAATGTTTTACAGTTTTTCCTCTGAAATTGCTTTAGCAATTTTAAGACCTATAAGGATTTTGTTCCTTAATTTTTAATCCTTGTTAGAAATGTCCTTTTTTCTTTTATCAGTGTCTAGTTGAAAGATAAGATTGTTTCCAGATTAAAGCCTTATATTTCTCTGCATTGTTTATTTGTTGTTTATAATTCTCAAAATTGTTATGAAACCAGGAAACGACCTTGAATGTGTTTTACATTACTGTTTTAGATTTTAAAATTGTTTTCATTGATCTCATCTCTGGAAGTCTGAAGTAACCAATTGATCAAAAATCTATTTACAAAACTTTTAACTTTATCATCCATGACTGTCCCCAGTAGCAGACAACCTAACGTATAACCGGGCCTTCAAGATCAAACCAGCGTTGCCCTAAGTTTATTTAATACTATTTTACAAACAACGACTAATAGGGCTGCGTTAGAACGATCATGGGCTGCTATTGAGCGAGACATTAGCATCCAAGAGCAACAGGAAGCAAGATAGAGACAATTGAGAAACTGAATATGTTCTGATCTTTCTTTAATTCCTTAATTCCAAATCTTTTCTTTAAATCATTTACGGATGCCTTGACGGTATGTTTTATAGCCTTAAAACATAAAATCAGGAACAACAAGTCTGATCGACTGTCGTTCATTTTCATAGTTGGCGAATTTTATGGATGCGGGTTCTTGTGTATGTGCCATCGAACTTTCATGCCCTGTGTTTGTGGTATACATCTTGCACCCAAAACTTCGGTGATCTACAATTCGACCCCGAACTCGAACCCCCAGGCCTCAGTCTACCTATGATGACTCTGTCTGAATGATTGCATATAAATGTGCCAAGTCATATATTTTGTCTATTGCTTTTTGAGATAAATATAAACAACATCTCTTTTATCTTGAACCAGGGTCTGTTGAGCTCAAGCTATATTCCATAGCTGAAAATATTTTTCCCATAGTCAATGTGTTTCTATAGCTTGATAATTATCAGAATAAGTGTTCTTGTGTCATGAATACAGTTCTTTGCTCCTTTTATTTTTCCTATTTTGTACTTATCCATTCTTTCCCTGTATTATCTATTTCTGGTTCTATGCTTAGTCGCATATTTATGCTCGCGGGTTCTCGGGGTGGTGGATTGAGAAATTCTACATCTGTCTATATCTTCACATGATGCGTCCAAACGACTGCAGTTCGGATATACATCTTGCACCCAAAGCTTCAATTATCTACAATTCAACCCCAGACTCCTTGAACTCGCAAGCCTCACTCTGCCTATGATAACTCCATCTGACTACCCTGCCTTTCCATACTTAAGACCAAGTGTTGTTCTGTGACGCATAAATTTATTTAATCCTTTTTTTTTCTCTTCTATACTTGTCGCTTTTCCCCTTTTCTTCTTCCCCTCTATTATCCCTTTTTGCTTCTATACATAGTCACATGTTTATGCTCGTGGGTTCCCGGGGTTGCATGCTCAGAAATTATATATCCATCTATATATTCACATCACGAGTCTGACTGAATGTTGTTCGTTTCCATACTTACCCAATTTTATGCCCATCGGTTCCCAACTAGGCCCTATGGAACTCTCATGTACCGAACTCTCATGCCCCATAGTTGATGTGTTTCTATCGCTTGACAATTATCAGACAAAGTGTTCTTCTATCAAGCATAAATTTATTCACTCCCTTTATTTTTTTCCTCTTCTATACTTAGTCACATTTCTATGATAGCAAGTTTCCAAGTAGCAGACTCACAAATTGTATATCCATCTATATCTTGACATCATGAGTTCGATCGACCGATTTTGTTTCCTTAGATAATTTTATGGCCGCGGGTTCCTGGGTAGGTGTTATTGAACTCTCATTCCCTGTGTTTGGAGTATACATCTTGCATCCAAAACTTGGGTGATCTACAATTCCACCACGGACTCCCAGGTTCAAAAAAGTACCAAAGCATCTTTCACTCCCCTCCATCCCCACCACCTTCTCCCCTTCCCAATGCACATTAATTATGATTTTACTAGTGACAGCTCACCACAGATGTTCGAAAATATTGGCATTAATAAGCAGAAATCTCAAGGACATCTCCCATTAAAATGCATTAATGGGAGAATATTATGGAATCTGGTTAGTTTCTTTTTGTCAATCTTTAATTCGCAAAAAAATGTTGGTTATTTTAGTTTTTTTAAGGCATCATCATAGTAAGAATGCAATATTGTGCTGGCCCATTGTCATCTACAAAGGTGTTGACATGATGCCATATTACAGGTTAGTGCATTTAAAAACCTTTTTTTGGAAAATTGCATGGCTTTTCATGAGGACAACAAGACAAGAAAGTGCAGCTGCATCTCTTGGATGATTTTGTATATTTTATATTTTACGATCAAGGAACAAACCATCTTCCATTGTGTTGGTAGCCATATTGATCTCTATCTTTTTTACAAGCTGCCTACACAAGGTTTTTAAACCCTCATTAATCGTCGCAACTGTTTAAATGATATCATTATTCTTCGCTTTTTGCATACCTGCTTTTCGTCTTTCATTTTCACGACTGCAAGCGTGAAAACCCACAGTTGGAATTCATGTTGATTACATCAAAATGATCATTTGGTTTATCATGAACCTATTTGTTTATGTGGTTATAACTCCTTGACCTCAAACACACCACTGGTCACATATTTATCAAAACACCAAACATTTATGCATTTGATTATTGTCTATATGGTGTTGATTTACAAAATCTTCGACACAATGGTTTGATTGACACATTGATTTTTGGGTCAAATCGTGGTTATGTAATGGTTCATTTGACATTGTGATTAAAATTCTTTTGGATATGCACTGTTATGATTTGAATGTATCATTACACAAAGGCGTCGTTCCAAGTACATCCCGATATGATGTTCTTGCATAGGCCTTGATTACACCACTATCCTCGCATGCATAGCATTAATGCTCTTCCCTTGCACTTCGGGTTGCCTTTGCATTATGTTGGGAAAGCTTCGGGACAATGGTTCTGTGCCTATCCTGTCAAACCCTATCGCCGAATACCCTGTTGATTTTGTGCTATTGGCTATGGCTCCTGTAGTGAGAATCGAACCCAACGATGTCCAAACTTTGTTTTTGTTTGATAATGCCCGAGAGGACTTAGAGAGGAATGGTTGGCGGGTCTTTGTTGAGAAGTTTGAGGGTTTTAACCTGGCAGTTGCTCAACAATTCGCGCTAATGTTCGATGGTTGCAGAGCCAAAATTAGGGACTTCCAGCTTGAGTTGAATGAAGATTTCATTAGCTCAGCCACTGGTCTGCCAGCCGTGGGACAAAAATGGTTTAAAAATTCAAAGGTTGATGAAGTACCCTGGTCACTATTGTTAACCTCAAGGAATATTAACAGCTGCGAAAAAGGTATGCCCGTTACAACTCTAAAACCTAGATGGCATGATTTGTTAGCTATTGTCAAGCAGTTCGTTACCTGTGAGGGTAGATACGGTTTAGTTTTCTTATACCACTTGCGGTTGCTCATGAGTTTCATCGATTTTCCCTTAAACATTCCATATTTTCTCCTTCAGAGTTTACACAAAATGGCTAAGCATTTCAAAAGGGAGAAAGCCAACTCCAGCCTCTTCCACCACTGTTTAATTAAAATTATTATGGTTCATCAGTTGAAGTTGAATGGCGATTCTTGGGATGATTTCTTGTTGAGGAATGGTTTTTCCAGTCCTGAAATAGGACAAGTTGACAAATCTGTTGTTACAGAAACCCTTGTCGGGCCTGTCATTCCCCCTCCTTTGTTCTTTCCCTTTGTTGAACCCTCAACCTACCTGAACACTACCCAACCCGACACTCTGCCTGATTCATGTCCAAAGGTTGGTGGTAAGCTTGTTAAAAAGTCTACAAGGAAAAAGGGTAAAGGTAGCAGTGATATCAATTACAAAGGTAAAAAGGCCACGCGCTGGGTTTCACGGTGTGCTCATAATAAACCTAAAGAAAACACAGACCCAAAACCAATTATGTTAAGTGAAGATTCTGATTATGAAATCGAACGGTTTCTAACCGAAGAGTATCCATACTCACATGGACTTTGCTCAGTTAAGCCCTATGACTATGTGACGAACCTCCCACCGTGTCTTAGAGACGACCCCAACTTCCTTGGGATCAAACTCAACAGAGAAACTGCTGGTCAATTAAGAAGTTCCTCACCTGTGAATACACAACTTGTTCAACCACAGTGCAACGAATGTAAGTCGTGGCTCGACCGATATTATACAGACATCCCTTTGCTCCAATCTCAGATCAAGTCCTTGGAGGACCGAGTGAATGTGCTAACCAAGGAGAATGATAGATTGCAAAATGTAGCTCAAGCTAATGATAAAAGACAGAAGACCACAGGTCCTGTTCTCTTTAAGAATGTGGAGGCGACCACTGCCATTGTAAATTCGAAAATATCTTGATCAAAACGAATCCCTGAATCCGAGGTACATACGAATTCTAAAGGAGATTAGATCGCTAGTGGCATCCCTGAACATTCTATTTCTTTACATGGTTTTAGATTAGGATGTTAGTTTTGGATAACAATGGGAATTTAGGAGATTGTATTCCCCATAATTTTTGGAATTGATTTGATGATTTCCACAGGAAGTTTTTAGATCCTGTGGCCTTT
>JASDQU010305438.1:59546-94901 GCA_032191745.1 Picea mariana
AGTTAAAAAAAAAAAAAAAAAAATTCTCTCAAGGTTTGTAATTTATTAAAATATGTCCAAAGTATCACAATTTTCAGCGTCACCCTGCTCAATTAAATATCTTTAAAACTAAATAAATCATTAAGAGTTGTGGGAAGTGCTTGTAAACCCACCGGGATACTGAACAGGTCTGCTAGCAGCGGGTAAATGCATGCATGACGCCAAGATAACTTCGTCGGGGTACTGAACAGGCCCGCTGGCAGCGAAGCAATGTCAGGTATATGAAAATTCTTAGATATGGAATCTTTTGACTTAAATGTCCTTCGTTATGATCTGGAACTTCTTGGCAGGATACAGATATTGGAGTGGGTTAAATGGCATCCCTGTCGAGGCTATGGACGCCTGCTGTCAACAGTATTGGAGATTAACCTTAATATCGTGACTTGATTTTGTTAAGATTGTCATCAATTTTCATCTTTTAAAATAATAAGCAATCTGAAACTGGAAATTTTTATGATTGATGATGATGTTTGAACAGTTTTCTGGTTGTTTTCGAGTTGGAGTTTTTCTCATTATCCTAATCTGGACTTGTTCATTTGGCAGAGATAACTGCTTCTACCAGTGTGTCGCCATTGTTGGCAGCCATATTGATCTCTGTCTTTTTTACAAGATTCCTACACAAGGTTTTTAAACCCTCATTAATCGTCTCAACTATTTAAATGATATCATTATTCTTCGCTTTTTGCATACCTGCTTTTCGTCTTTCATTTTCACGACTGCAAGCATGAAAACGCACAGTTGGAATTCATGTTGATTACATCAAAATGATCATTTGGTTTATCATGAACCTATTTGTTTATGTGGTTATAACTCCTTGACCTCAAACACACCACTGGTCACATATTTATCAAAACACCAAACATTTATGCATTTGATTATTATCTATATGGTGTTGATTTACAAAATCTTCGACACAATGGTTTGATTGACACATTGATTTTTGGGTCAAATTGTGGTTATGTAATGGTTCATTTGACATTGTGATTAAAATTCTTTTGGATATGCACTGTTATGATTTGAATGTATCATTACACAAAGGTGTCGTTCCAAGTACAGCCCGATATGATGTTCTTGCATAGGCCTTGATTACACCACTATCCTCGCATGCATAGCATTAACTCTCTACCCTTGCATTTCGGGTTGCCTTTGCATTGTGTTGGGGAACCTTCGGGACAATGGTTCTGTGTTTATCCTGTCAAAACCTATCGTCGAATACCCTGTTGATTTTGTGCTATTGGATATGGCTCCTGTAGTGAGAATAGAACCCAACGGTCTCCAAACTTTGTTGTTGTTTGATAATGCTTGAGAGGACTTAGAGAGGAATGGTTGGCGAGTCTTTGTTGAGAAGTTTGAGGGTTTTAACCTGGCAGTTGCTCAACAATTCGCGCTAACGTTTGATGGTTGCAGAGCCAAAATTGGAGACGTCCAGCTCGAGTTGAATGAAGATTTCATTAGCTCAACCACTGTTCTGCCAGCCGTGGGACAAAAATGGTTTAAAAATTCAAAGGTTGATGAAGTACCCTGGTCACTATTGTTTACCTCAAGGAAGATTAACAGCTGTGACAAAGATATGCCCGTTACAGCTCTAAAACCTAGATGGCACGATTTGTAAGCTATTGTCAAGCAGTTCGTTACCTGTGAGGGTAGATACAGTTTAGTTTTCTTATACCACTTACGGTTGCTCATGAGTTTCATCGATTTTCCCTTAAACATGCCATATTTTCTCCTTCAGAGTTTATACAAAATGGCTAAGCGTTTCAAAAGGGAAAAAGATGACTCCAGCCTCTTCCACCACTGTTTAATTAAAATTATTATGGTTCATCAGTTGAAGTTGAATGGCGATTGTTGGGACGCTTTCTTGTTGAGGAATGGTTTTGCCAGTCCTGAAATAGGACAAGTTGACAAATCCGTTGTTACAAAAACCCTTGTCGGACCTGTCATTCCCCCTCCTTCCTTGCCCTCTGTTGAACCCTCGACCTACCCGAACACTACCCAACCCGACACCCTGCCTAATTCATGACCAAAATTTGGTGGTAAGCTTGTTAAAAAGTATGCAAGGAAAAAGGGTAAAGGTAACAGTGATATCAATTACAAGGGTAAAAAGGCCGCGCACTGGGTTTCACGGTGTGCTCGTAATAAACCTAAAGAAAACACAGACCCAAAACCAATTCTGTTAAGTGAAGATTCCGATTCCGAAATCGAACGGTTTCTAACCGAAGAGTATCCATACTCACACAGACTTTGCTCAGTTAAGCCCTATGACTATGTGACGAACCTCCCACCGTGTCTTAGAGATGACCCCAACTTCCTGGGATCAAACTCGATAGAGAAACTGCTGGTCAATTAAGAAGTTCCTCACCTGTGAATACACAGTCTGTTCAACCACAGTGCAACGAATGTAAGTCTTGGCTCGACCAATATTATACAGACGTCCCTTTGCTCCAATCTCGGATCAAGTCCTTGGAGGACCGAGTGAATGTGCTAACCAAGGAGAACGATAGATTGCAAAATGTATCTCAAGCTAATGATAAAAGACAAAAGACCATAGGTCCTATTGTCTTTAATAATGTGGAGGCGACCACTGCCATTGTAAATTCGAAAATAGCTTGATCAAAACAAATCCCTGAATCCGAGGTACATACGAATTCTAAAGGAGATTGGATCGCTAGTGGCATCCCTAAACATTCTATTTCTTTACATGGTTTTAGATTAGGATGTTAGTTTTGGATAACAATGGGAATTTGGGAGATTGTATTCCCCATAATTTTTGGAACTGATTTGATGATTTCCACAGGAAGTTTTTAGATCCTGTGGCCTTTATAAATGTATTATTTTGTAAACTAAGAACCATCGTTGTCTGGGAGCAGAGACTATTGGTTTGTGATTATCAGACTTGAATGAAAGTGGATATTTGCACAGCTTTAGCTTCAATATATCATATTTTTGTTCAAGTTTTGCTCATTTCGATTTGTAATCAAATTTTGACTACTTTAGATATCATAATTTGTTACAGGTTGATGTGATGGGATTTATATAGTGTCCATATTCTATGTCTCTCATTTTATATACAACAATTAATCTGTTCACATTTGATGATTTGAAGGTTGATCTTCTTTATTCAATGAACAGTTATATGCAAATTATCATACTTAGATTTATCTTAATATGATCGTTTGTCAAATGATGAATTGATGTTGCTACATATCTTACTTGTTCTGTCATTAGCATTCAAAGCGTTATTGCTTCACGTTTACGAGAAGCATTGGTAAAATCTGGTGCGGGTTGGCCTCATCAAACAACAAACGTAGATGCTATGCACAGGATGAATAGGACATAATACTTCAGGTCAGTTTACTATTTTCATTTTATTAGCTTAATTAATATAAGAATTTCCTACACTTTAGATACACTGTATTGATTGTTATTTTTTCTCAACTAGATAGCTGCCATTTCATTTCTTGTTTATAAAAGTTATAAAAAAATAAAAAATACTGAACAATATCTTCGCTGTCAATTTATATATGATTTTCACAGTTTTCGATCAAAATTTGCATTTTGTGAATGCTGTACATATAATAGAGATTTAATCATATCGATACATTGTACATTTAATAAGTAGAACTACTATTCTATTAGTTAGTAAACTGTGAATATAATTTAGACTGTATATTGTTTTCAGCAGTTGTTTTTCATTTAGTTAGTTTCTTTAGTTTTTTTTTTGTTTTTTTCACTTTCTTAGGACTTAGATTGGCTAACGGAGTTGCTAAACCCGTCGGAGTGGATTAATCCAAACGGCTTGGGTTATTTAGACAACCCCAGACTGGATTCACTCCTCTAGTTGACGAGCGGTCAATTTCGCCTGTCAACACATTGCGAAAAGTTGATTTCCATTGAAATCTCTTCCCAGTTATTGCAATACAAAAGGAAAAAGAAATTATTTATGTCATCTTATTTAATTTTCACCGTGGCGAATTGATATCCATTTCCTGGACTATCTATGTGTAAGAAGACGAACTCTGAATTTGACCCAGTAACATTCTCGTGCCAGATATTATGGAGACACGATGCTTGCCAACATTTTTATAAAGTCTTTAATGATTTTGTTTCAGTTTTTAAAGCATTGATATTTGGAAAGTATTTTCCCTGGTTGTCTGGCCAGTTGAAAATCTTCTTGGATAGGAAGGGCACACTAGAAGAAATGGAGAACTATAATGTTATAAGGATTTTTGGGTCTAAACAAAATCCTTGCTTCCTTCCATGTCACATATCTGGTACAATGTATTTTGTTGGAATAGCAAGGGAGTACATTTACTGGTTGCATTTTTCCCATGAAAAAAAAGGTCAATTCATCTTTCTGCCTTGGAAAGTCGGGGATTTCATGGTCAGGAACCACTTCAACATTTATTTCACTAACACTATCCTGAATGAACTTGGTGCTAGTACCAATGATTCACACAAGCAGAACCAAAAAGGCCCAGGTAAAAAAATTGCCCAATCCCTGACTGCCACACCCAAGACCACAACATCTCGTAGCGGTACTCCAACAACCTACCCAAGTAAAAAATCCACACACAGTTCTTCAAGTGGAGGAGGAGATAAGAACCCTCCCTCTGACAAACTTGAAAGTTGTCACAAACTTCCCGGGAGCAAAAAATGAAAAACAATAGTCCAAGAACAGGGGGGGCCGAGGGGAGAAATTGATATCCATGATAGCTCCCTCGAAGATATGGAACTATAAATTGACATTGAAAAAATGTTCCCTGACGATGACCACCTAGAGAGCACTGCTCCGCACAATCCTTGGATCGAAACAATAGGCATAGATACAGTGGAAGAAGAACATTCTTTTGCATTTTAGAGCGCTATTTTTGACAGTGAATCCAAAAAATTGATTATTGAAAAGAGAGATGTAAATAATAAGAAAGGGAAATCTTGTTCATAGATCAACCTATTGCAACATGCGCCCTTCTCAGATCTCCCAGATACACCGAGCAACTGGAGATGCTCTAAACAACTCTATTAGTGGCCTTGAAACGAAAAACATCATGTTAAAGGAGTGAATCAAAGAATTGGAGGCAACTCTAATGCCTCTTCCATTGTTTGCTACTCCTTTGGAAATGGTCGAGCCCACCATACCTGTGACACAGTTAAAAGGATCAACAAGCCTTCTCACATCGACCTAAGGCTATGTGGAAAATAATATAAATAGAAGAACGAAATTAATAACAAAATCTTGGGAGATGTCAAAGAATATGGTCTCTTTTGGAACAAGAGCGCATGCTTTTCATGAGTATCTGAAAGATAATGTCAAGAAAGAGCAAGGTTTCTACCTTGATGTAGTTTTACCATTTGGTGTTAAATTTACCGGTATGACAGAATTCAGAATAAGACATGAGGATCTCCCTTCCCTGGATCGAATAGACTAGCTAAACGCATGATGGAAAGAAAAGGTAAAGAACCTGAATGGTATCGTTCAAGAATGTAGCCAGACCATATCTAGAAGAGACAAACTATTCAAGAAGCTAACTGAGATAGATCTAGCTTCCAGCACCAATGAAGTCCAAGACCTGAAATTCATATTCAACTCATTATTTTTAACCAAGCAAGCATTTGATGATCAAGTTCATATCTATAAAAGACTGTCATTTGAAAATTTCTATGGCATTCTTGAATATGGTGAAGATGACGTGAAAACCTGGCTAGTCAGTTATGTGATTAAAAACCAAGATATTCAAGAAGCATTGCACAACTTGTCTATTGGTCTAAGGGAATTGGAAAGTGAATTATTCAATATAAAAATCCAACATGAAATCAACGTGGCGCCCATGAGGAGCTACATAGAAGAATCGTTCAAAAAGCTTGTCGACTAGATTATCAATGAAGGTAAAAGCCGAGGAAAGCCATAAAAGGACATCAGCGAGAAAATGACAAGGCATGGGACACCATCATAGTAAGTTGATACTGATCATATTCTTCTGTCTTCATCCACTTACTCTAACAAAGCTTTAACCGAGGTCTGACAATTTTTTCTTTCTTCTTGCCAGGTTTTGCTATTTTTCATCATCGACTTTCTTCTTTCTACAAACTTCATTCTTGTACATCTTTGCTTTGTAGTCCGCGACAGTTCCAATCCGAGTCATTCTGGCAAACACATTTTTATTTCACAGAATATGTACTGAACTATATATTTTTTTACAAATTCAAAGACAACTATTTTGTGACCTAGTTTATCTAAATATAAACATTTGAGGTTGTTCTATGGTGATCTTCAATGTTTGGTGTTGTTATTTGAAATTTGTATTTCTTCTTAAAATTAACACATTTCCCTGTACATGTTCCTGTTCTATATTGTGCATATATTGCAGCTTCCTATATTTCAGAATATTCTTCGATATACAAAATGTAAAGTCATATATTTTTTTCTTTATTGCTTGTGGGTTTGAGCAAAAATTGCGAGCCCAAAACACCATTCAAATGCGAACATGGTTTACATTTGGACCACAAATAAGTTATTAAGATACATTAATAAGAATACATTTTAAATAAACATAAACAAAATCCCTTTAAACTTGAACCTGACTTTCTCGGGCTCCTGGATTGCCCACGAGTTTACCGGTTAGCGGACTACCAAATCCTCATTTCCATCTATATCTTCACATCAGGAGCCCGAACGACCATTGTCCCTTTCAACACTTAGCCAATTATCTCACCATGGCATCCCAACTTAGCGCTATCGAATTCTTATCCCGCTTGTTCCATGATATACATCTTGCACCCAACACTTCCGCCATATACAATTTGCACCCAACAATTCTGTGATACACATTTTGCAAACAACACTTACATCATTTTCAATTCAACCTCAGAAAACTAGAACTCACAAGATTCACTATACCTGAGTTCACAACTTTCAAAACATGTATCGCTCTCTTCAATCCCTGCCACATTCCTGCCATCCTCAATGCATATTCATTCTGTTTTTACTAGTGACAAATCAGTGCACAGGTTCTCTTATTGGCATTAACAAGAAAAAAACGCATTCAACAGCGATTTATAGGAGCCCGACCAACCCCCGGGTTGGTGCTATTATAAATCTTGCACCCAAAACTTGCGTCATCTACAGTTCCGCCATATACATCTTGCCCCCAAAAATTCATCCATCTACAATTCATCCACAAATTCGAACATGGTTTACATTTGGACCAAAAATAATCTATTAAGATACATTAATATGAATACATTTTAAATAAATATAGACAAAATCTCTTTAAACCTGAACCTCACTTTCTCCAGCTCCTGGATTGGATATGTCTACATCTTGCACACAACACTTCCGTCATATACATCTTGCACACAACACTTCTATGATATACATTTTACACTCAACACTTTTTTGATTTACAATTCGAACCCAGACTCTTGGAATTCATTCTTCACAAAAGTTTCAAACCATTTATCACTCTCTTCAATCCCCACAACATTCTCACCCTTCCCAATGTACATTCATTATAATTTTACTAGCGAAAATTCAACACACAGGTTCACTATTCAAACGTGATTTACAGTAGTTCGACCAACCACCGTTGCTTTTCATACCTATCCAATTCTATGGTCGTTGGTCGGTCCACAAAAAATTCAACCATTTATCGCTCTATTCAACTCCCGCCACATTCTCGTCCTTCCTAATGCACATTTATTTATTGGCATTTATAAGCAAAAAAAACATTCAACAATGATTTACGAAAGTCTGACCGACCCCTGGGTTGGTTCTATTATAAATCTTGCACCCAAAACTTCCATCATCTACAAGTCCACGATATACATCTTGCACCCAAAACTTCCGTGGTCTATAATTCCTCCACATATTGGAACATGGTTTACATTTGGACCATAAATAATCTATTAAGATACATTAATATAAATACAATTTAAATAAATATATTTAAACTTGAACCTGACTTTTTTCGAACTCGTGGATTGGTCCTATATTGTCACATCATGAGACCGACCGACCACGGTTCCTTTCAACACTTATCCAATTATCTCTCTGTGGGGTCGCGACTTAGCGCTATCGAATTTTTATGCCCCATGTTCCATGATATACATGTTGGTTCTCTTATTGGTATTTATAAGCAAAAAACACATTCAGCAATGATTTATGGGAGTCCAACCAACCCCTGGGTTGGCCCTATTATAAATCTCGCACCCAAAACTTTCCTCATCTACAAGTCCGCGATATACATCTTGCACCCAAAAATTCCATGGTCTACAATTCGTCCACATATTGGAACATGGTTTACATTTGGACCACAAATAATCTATTAAGATACATTAATATAAATACAATTTAAATAAATATATTTAAGCTTGAACCTGACTTTTGTTAAACTCGTGGATTGGACCTATATCGTCACATCATGAGCCCGAATGACCATAGTTCCTTTCAACACTTAGCCAATTATCTCTCTGCGGGGTCGCGACTTAGCGCTATCGAATTTTTATGCCCCCTGTTCTGTTATATACATGTTGGTTCACTTATTGGCATTTGTAAGCAAAAAACACATTCAACAATGATTTACGGGAGTCTGACCGACTGCCGGGTTGGCAGTATTATAAATCTGGCACCCAAAACTTTCATCATCTACAAGTCTGCGATATACATCTTGCACCCAAAACTTTCGTAGTCTACAATTCATCGCGACTTAGCGCTATCGAATTCTTATGCCCCCTGTTTTGTGATATACATGTTGCACACAACACTTACGTGATATACATTTTGCACCCAACACTTCCGTCATTTACAATTCGACCCTGGTTCACAAAACTTTCAAACAATTTATCACTTTCTTCAATCCCTGCCACATTCCTGCCCTTCCCAATGCACATTCCTTATGCTTTTACTATCGACAACTCAACATACAGGTTCTCTCATTGGCATTAATAAGAAAAAAATGCATTCAAGTATACAAGAGTCCGATCCACTGCCGTTTCTTTTCATACCTAGTTGTCGAGTTGTCGTAACCGAATTTTCCTTCCCCCTTTTCCATGATATACATCTTTCACCCAAAACTTCGGTGATCTACAATTCCATAGTAAGCCAAATTTATAGCAGTCAATCTTCGGGTTGGCACTATTATAGATCTTTCACCCAGAACTTCCGCCATCTACAATTTTGTGATGCACATATTGCACTGAAAAACTTCTGTTCTATACAATTCCTCCAGCTCACAAGCTTCACTCTACCCGAATTCACAAATATTTCAAAGCATTTATCGTTACCTTCCATCCCTGCTACCTTCGTACCCTTCCCAATGCACATGGATTATTCTTTTACTAGTGACAACTCAACACACATGTTCGAAAGAGATTGGCACTGCTTTTCTTAGTCACAACTCGCCATACAAGTTTTGTTAACAATATTACTCGGCTCTCCCCATTTTCCAAAAATAACCTTATAAGCTACTTGGAAGGGACTACGCTGCCACGCAACACTTGTTTAACAATTATGTTATATGGAAAAACTCTAGCATAAAATCTACATACCCACGTCAAAGATGAAAATTGTTATTTCGCATTATCATGATTATGCTATAATTTCTCTCCATGTTAACTAGTTTGAATATAAGGAATATGTAAGGGTAGGCAGGGGTTAACATATGACTAACAAAAAAACAGTTTGAACCAGTTTGACTATAGGGAATATGTAAGGGTAGGCGGGGGTTAACATACGACTAACAAAAAAAACCATGTATTTTACACATGTACTCTTAAGCATCAACCTAATCTACTTATATATGGCATGTCGAAGACAGGGAAACTGAGAAAAACATAAACAATTGTTGTACAACACTGTATGTATTAGTACGACTATAAAAATATATCATATGATTGTACTATATGGATTTTTGTATGGTACTCTTTCTCCCAAGTGATTCTCTCTCTCTCTCTTCTAGTTGTTGTCTCTATTTAACAAAAAACTGTGTCTGAATTCTCTATCTTGACCAATATTTATACTTTTAGTTGAAACACTAATCTACCAAAACCCTAATATTTTGGTAAGATGTACAGTTGAAATTAATCTTAGTCTAAGTCATTAATGCATGAAATACACTTTATTACAATCAATATCTAAATAAAGACTTTTCACTTTTTTCCTAAAGTAAATTACCAAATAGATTACTTTTCAAAATATCTCAAACTACTTCTAGCACATTCACACCAAACCTTTTTTGAAGTTCCTATCCAAGCTATATTTCTCAATACTCCCCCTTAGCGATGAAGGAATTTTGTGCTAGTCCAAGTTTGTCTCTGAATGCTTCAAACTTCCCTTTTGTTAAGGGCTTGATTAAAATATCAACTACCTACTAATCCATGAAAATATATTGGAGCTTCACTACTCCCTTCTAAATCGTATCTCGTATGAAGTGATATCTGATCTCTATGTTCTTAAACCTATCTTGAAATAATGGATTCTCAATGAGTTTGATGCAACTCTAAGTATTACAATAAATGAACATCGAATCAAACTCATAATCAAACAATGATGCAAGTAACTTGTGAAGCCAAATAGCCTCATAACCAACAACACTAGCTACCATATATTTTTCCTCTATTGAGCTAAGTGCCATGGAATTTTTCTTCCTACTAAACCATCATATCATCATTGAACCCAAGATAAAGGAACACCTTGAGGTTCTCTTCGTGTTTGTTGTGTTTCCCACCCAATTTGGGTTTATATACCATTGCAAATTCACTTCACCATCTCCAAGATATCTTAGATCATACTCCATTGTTCCCCTCAAGTACCTAAACATATGTTTTACTACTAGCCAATGCTCCTACCTTTCCTCCACCATGAACCGACTCAAGGTGTTCACTGTAAAACATATATCTAGTCTAGCGTTGACCAAATACATCAAGAAACCTATTATCAACCTATACTAACAGGCTCAGACAATGTCATCCTTTAATCAATATTTTATCATAATTTACATCCCTTTATGTCAACCTTTCTAGCCTTTACCCATCCTTTTAGTGTTCAGATGGCAATTTTCGCACAAGGTATTTATTGGTTTGCATTTTGTCACATTTCATTGATTATTTGATAATAATTAGAAATAAGTATGTGCTTATGACCACTTGCAGAAATGTTGTAGATTTCGTGTCCTACAAGATTGCTACAAAAACTCACAACAATGGTGCAAAACCTTATGTGCTGCAGAAACTCTACAATAGTGCCGCAGAACCTTTTGTGTTGAAGAAACTATACAACAATGTTGTAGAACCTTCTGTGATATGGAAACTCTACAATAATGCAATCACATCAAATTTATGCAATCAATGATTACTGTTGTGATAGGTACTTCATTCATAGTCTACTGATTTGATCATTAAGAGTTTGTGCTCAAAAATGAAGATGCACTATGTGATAAGGAAATAATTCCAAACAAACCAAAACCAATTGCAATAAAATTAGACCATAATATAAATAATTCAGTTGGTCATTGGACTTATGTTTCCAAGAGAATTTTATGGCCATTGATCAAAATCTTTTCTTTGGCATAAGGACATTAAACAATTTTGTGATTACTTAGAGAAACACTCCAGTTCTTTAGTCTTCAATGCCTAATTTCTATAGGTGATCAAATGAAAAATGTAATCAATAATGGAAAACATATAAGGAATCAAATCTACAATTGAACTAACTAACTAAAAACAAATTAACACAATGCATGCTAGAGAATGGGGGCCTTGCCAATCATAGCATATGTTGTAAAGAAAGATCAGATTGTTTGAGCAGTCATGCACAAACAAAAAACATCAACACTCTGATTATTATGAAATGAAGTTCAGGAATTACAAGTGTACAATCGTAAAATTTATCTCGTTTCTCAATAATTGACCCCCTTCCTCTATTCTACGACCATACATTTATACATAAGAGGGTTGGGATGGGTCACAATTGATTCCCCTAATTTCTTAATGGTGTAAATTATAAAATGGAAAATACAATAACTCCCAAGACAAATTGGGTCAATTACTATCCAAGATAGGATGTAATATGTTTACAAAAGATTTATTTAACATAAAACATCTGGAATTAGGCTGAATCAATTTATTTGTTGAGCTGAGTGCTCTATTTGGAATGTGGTTTGAAAAATGACTGCAATAGGAAATATGGGAGAATCCTCTTTGAAGAAACGCCTATACATCCATCATCATGCACTTTCTGATGAATCTGTTCACGACTAATCTAATTGGGCACATTCTGTAGAAAACCCAACTCACATAATATCCTGATTCATCCTCATCGTTCCAAAATTTATGTGTAAAGATCGTTTCCTAGATGGATGCTCCCAAATTTGAATAGAAACGTTAATCATGAGCTAGAGGTGGACACGTTGGATCTGGGTACCAACTAGATAAGATAAAACCATATCAACCGGTCTAGGAACAAAATCATTGTTCATGAATTTCACCTAGAGTTGTGTAGATATACCAACCTTGGAGTTCGTTACTAGAATTCACTATTTGACTATAGGAAATTTCTGTGTAAACCATAATCCTTCTTAGTTCATTAAAAATAAAGGAAATAAATAAAAATTAACCACTTTGGCATATGGAAGTGTATCATGGAATTTTTATGAATAAATATGATGGAAATAATGGTAAATGTATGAAATGATGCGGTGAAAAGAAAAATTTTAATGATGGAAAATATGACAAAATGGTGACCCAACACTTCTCAGTGGACAACCTGATATACAATTTCAATCAAATACAACTCAAGAAAAAACATAATCCCCCTTTCTGTAGAATCAATAACACAACAAAGTCCTGATTTTCAGAACTTTTGGTACAACATGATAGTAGAAGGAGGAGTAGGAGTAATTGAGGAAGAGATAAAAACCATGTCACAAAATCTCTTGATTTGTCCTCATTGATCCAAAATTTATGTATAAAGATCGTTGCTTGGTTGGATGCTTCCAACTTTGACTAGAAATGTTAATCACAAGATGAATGTGGCCACGTTGGATCTGGGTACAGAGTGGATTACACAAAACCATGTCAATGGGTCTAGGAAAAGAACCCTTGTTCTAGAATTTCACTTGGAGTTGTGTAGATATACCAACCTTGGAGGTCCTTACCAAAATTTTCTCTTTGACTGCAGGAAATTTCTGTGTAAACCATTATTAATAAAACCAAGCATAATCCTTCTTGATTCATTAAAAATAAAGGAAATAAATAGCAATTTACCACTTTAGCATGTGGAAATGTATCATGGCATTTTTATGAAGAAATATGGTGGAAATAGTGGTAAATGTATGAAATGATGCAGTGAAAAGAATGGTTTAAATGACGAAAAAGATGAAAAAATGGTGACCCAACATCTCCCCCACACCTGAGGGTTTTCATGTCCTCATGAAAAAGTATTGATGACATCACAATTGATCCATTTTAACTTAATTGAATTTTGAAATATTTTATCATCCAAAATTTGGTAACTGACTCTTGTAGCAGTCTTGTCTAGCCATTATCTCTCAAACTATAAATTGGTTTTCTATGAAATTTGGTGAGGTTGTTGGTATCCCCCCTTTGCTTCTGCTCACAAAACGATGATGCTAATGGATGCACAAATTTTGAGAAAAAAGAAAAATGGTTGAAGGTGATAGTGGTCAATTTCTTGAAAAATATAAATTGGGTTTGCTTGAAATTTGTTGTGTTTATTCATCATACTTGGATACATCTTTGGTCCAAATTTCACGGCCAACGAGTTCACGGTTTGCGACATATCAACAAAGCAATTTTCCCTCTATTTATGAAAAAATGGCATTAACTGTAGCTTTGACCATGAGTTGGGATAATATGATAACCTTGGAAGTTGCTACTTGAATTTTGAATGTTTGCTACAAGAATTTTTCTGTGTGAAGAAGAAACCCCACAAAGTGAAATTCTCCTTGTTGATTTGTATTACTGTCATAGTGAATGATACTTTTATCTTGATTTGTTTGAACATGAGCAACAATGATTTCATAAAAACTTATCAAAGTATATTGGATCATGTTGGATCAAAATGGGAAGGATAAGGAAATGGTTTTATGATGATGGTGAGAGGTTTAAGAATGGAGGATGAAGCATAAAAAAGAGGTGGTTTGTGAAGTGGAAGAATGGAAACAAAGTGAAATAACGACATATGATAGGAATATCAAGCTTACAAATTAAAAAGTTTCACAATTGATTTCACCTTAAGTTTACCTTTATGAAAGTTGAAATTGATGCTGACAGAGTGATGTATGCTAAAGTTGGACTCATAAAAGAGAGATGTAATTCTGAGAATGATGTATATTGGAAATCATATGAAAGAAGGCTAGAGTTCTATCTGCTAGAAATAACCAAAATTGATGGTGATAGTGAATGTTGAACTCTAGAACAAATAAATATATGATACAACAACCATTATTAAAGCTTGGCTTGGAGGAAAGAAACAAATCCGTTCGAGCTGATCTTAAAATTTGACTGTTGGAGCATAAGAGAACTATGGTTGCTGCAACAAATTTGAATTATACTATTCAAAACTATGTTGAAGATGACCTATGCATTTTTATTTGAAAGAAATTATGGAAATGTTGAAAACTCATCTCACAAACATTTTCCAAGTGGATGATCTCAATTTAGTTGAGTGTAGCTATATCAACCTTGGATGGATTACATGAAATAATTCCCGTAATTTGCTAAAGGATTACATGAAATAATTTTGGTAATTACTCTTGAAATTCCTGTAATAATGAAGGATTACAAGAAATTATTTTGGTAATGCTAAAGTATTACAGGAAATTACAGGAAATTGGACTTATTGACTTATTGAAGAATTCTACCGGCTAGTAACTTGGTTTTCAAGTAGAGTTCATGATTAGTTGCGCCAATAACCTGATTTTCACAACTAAGCTTTATTTTTATCTTTACTTTATCTTTATTTAATTTTATACACTATCCTACTCTATTTGAAAAATAAAAACCTCTTTCAAGTGTAGGAATACTTCCAATGCATTCATTCACGTAATAAGATCTCAATTAAACTCACATCCAAGTATGAAAAGTGTACCTTAATTAATACCAAGATATGATAAGCTAGGTCATTTTGTAGAGATGGTGCCAATAATTGTTGAAATATGGAGTGATGTTGTAGAATATTGTTTGATTGAAACCAAACATCAATATAATTCTTGTTTCTTGTAGCTGTCATGTCATGAAGTTCTTTAGAAAATTAATCATCATATTTCTGAGTACACAAGGGATCTGATGATAAGCATCCAATAAAATCTTCATTTTTTACTCTAGTATCTAATCCTCATCAAAGATTATCCATAACTCGTTGATCTCGTCTTCTTGCTGATAAAGATCAGAAGAAAATTTTGAGTCCTTCTCTTGTGGGGTCTGTTCATGGATCATTTGTTCTTCAACTACTTCATGAGGTGTAGACTCACCCCTAGTAATGACTCTAAACTTTGGACATGGATTATAGAAAATCCTTGTGGAAACATATCCTCCCTTGCTCAAAAAATTCCTTAGCATTATTAACTTCTTCTGGCTATTCTAAAGGTCCTTCTCACGAATGGATCAATTTATGGGGCATTCTTACAAAAATAAAGACTTCTCTACCTTAAAGAAATAAATGAAATTAGCACCAAACACACCACACCAAAAAAACTTAAATAAAAATATGATCATGTACTCAAATGCCCACATGCTACTAAGACCTTGTTGTCACTAAGTTGTGTTTTGACATGAGTTAGGATTTTTCTTTCCATGAATCATTAAAACTAAAAGAAAACACACAACACCAACATGATGAGGACTTGGAGGAACTCACTAAAGTGAATGTGTAGGTTCTTACCTCTCATCTTACCATTTATACTCCTCCAAGTCATAAATGTTGGCACTACAAAAAAAAAAATCATATGCAAAAAAAGAAAAGTGAAAGAACTAAAGAACCAAACTACCATTGCTCTAATTCCTTAAGCATCTCCCTTGCAACGACGCCAAAATTTTTAGGCAAGTTATATGTATAATTTATGTTATATTTTATTATCAATCAAGGGGCATAAGATTGTGATATGCAAACACAATATGTGTAGGATCAAAGCATAATATAAATCCTATGTGCAAAATGACTTCAAGCAATCACAAAATGAATCCTTCTCGAGGCTAATGAATATTTAAATCAGGGATCAAGATGATTGGTAATTGTTTAAAATTCATAGCACAATAACTTTATACAATCAATGATTACTGTTGTGATAGGTACTTCGTTCCTAGTCTACTGATTTGATCAAGAAGAGTTTGTTCTCAGAAATGAAGATGCATTCTGTGATAAGGAAATAATGCCAAAGAAACCAAAACCAATTGCAACAAAATCAGACCAAAACATAAATCATTGAGTTGGTCATTGGACTCATGTTCCCAAGAGAATTTTATGGCCACTGATCATAATCCTTTATTTGGCATCAAGGCATCAAATAGTTTTTTGATTACTTCGAGAAACACTCCATTTCATCAGTCTTCAATGCCCGATTTTTGTAGGTGCTCAAATGCAAAATGTAATCAATAATGGAAAGCATATAAGGAAATCAAATCTACAATTGAACTAACTAACTGAAAGCAAATGAACACAACACATGCCAAAGAATGGGGGCCCTACCAATCTTGGCATACATTGTAAAGAAATATCGAACTACTTGAGAACTCATGAATATGTTTCTATTCGAATTCAAGTCCTTTGTAGGAGTTACAACTATGTATCAGAAGCCCATAAAATCAAAGTGTTCCTTTCCATGTTGAAAAATAAAGCACTTCGCTGGTTTATGGGACTCGATGGAAACAATATTGGAACATGAGAATAAATGAAGGAATCATTCCTGAAAAAGTATTAGGATTATCGCAAGGACATATATCATAAAGAATAAATACTCAATATGATCCAAAAAGAGGATGAGAGCCTAGAGGAATACGTAGAATAGTTTCAATACAATTTACAATAGTTAAAACACAATAAGTTGGATGTCAAAACTATGTGAATTCTTTTTTTTAAAGGAATCAAAGATGAATGCATTGATATTTTAAATCCAATGGGGGTTGGAGATCTCACCTGGCTAAGATATGGTAATATTTGTAACTTTTGTAAAAGGCACTCAAGAGGAACTTCCAGGCTAGGGAGGGGACCAAGAGAAATGGTAGCTAGAATTTCTAAAACATCTGGGTGAAGCATCACTAGAGCAAAGATTGGAAACCTATTAGAATATTTTAAGATTGATATACTCAGCTCCTTGAGTTCACAATTGGACACCTTTCAAGCAAAGAAAAAGTGGGATGAAGCCTAATAATAATGCATCTCATCCCACCTATACCATTGAGTTTCCTAGTTACCCTACCTATTCCATCTTCTTTGTGGAATGCCAAGATATTCATTTATGATCATGGATAACCCTCAATACAGAAAGTACTCATGTCATCATAGAACATGATGAGGAGGATGTTCAAGATCCTACAATATATATTTAGACTAACCTATCTCCCACAACACTTCATGCCACATGTCCTAAAACATCAAACCAGATGCAGTCCACAAGGGTTGCATAACTTCCTCCATATCCAGAGAGGTTGATCCTAGTAAAACCCCCTACTTAGCTCGAGTTTGACTTAGTTAAGTTTGTGTGTTTAAGAATCCCAGTATTTCAAACAATAAAGGATGTTCCCATATATACTAAGGTTGTGAGAGAATTGTTCCTAAGGAAACCAAAAATAAAAAGAAAGGACCCTTAGACTATCCAAGTAATTGGAAAGTTGGCAGATTTGATACTAGGGAAAATTCTTACTACTAAGTATTCAGACCTTGTGAGCCCATATTATGTTTCCAAATTAATGATTTCCTTATCCCCAAAAGTCTAATTGACTTTATATTTTCCATCAATGTGAGGGCAAAGGAAACTATGGAAAAACTTGGACTGTCCAACCTATGACAAACTCTCGTAGTCCTTCAACTAGCTGACCAATCTACAATTAAACCTGAGGAAATTTTGGAAGATGTAGTGATCTTCATAGTTTCCTAGGAGTATCCAATATATTTCATGGTTCTACAACCCAAATCCAACTTGGGAGGCTACCCTTTAATATTAAGGATGCCATGGCTATCCACAATTGATGATTATATTGGTTGCAGATCTGACAACATGACTATATCCCACAACAATTCTACTAAGAGACTCACTCTATATCAACCTGACAAACCTAGCACATAACAAGAAATGCCTATATGGTTAGAAGGTGAGGATAATGATGATGAAGAGAGTGCCCATCGATTTCTTACATTATATCAGTATCTCTCTTTCAAGTAACAAACTGAAGATGCTGCAATCAATAACTTTATAACCAACTCTTTCTCATCCTCACAATCAAATTCTCAAATCCTTGATAGTATTACGAACTCAGCTGCTCAAGAGAACTATCCATTGGCTAACCTAGCCACAACAATAGACACCATACCCATTCCTCTCTATGAAATAACCAAATCCACTGGTATACCAATCGATATTAACCTAGGGAGAGCATTAAATGTTAATTCTGAACTCTCAACCCCACAAAAGGAGAAACTAATCAAATTTCTATGGGGGAATAATGATGCATTTTCTTGGGACTATACATATATGAAGGGAGTTCATCCAAATATGTGTACTCACCACATATACATATAAGAGGACTCCCAACCTATCCGACAACCCTAACGTAGGATGAATACTGCCCTATGAGAAAAAGTTAAGGATGAGATATATAAATTTCTCGCTGTGAAATTTATATACCCTACCTTCAATATCCAATGGATCTCACCACTTGTGATTGTTCCAAAGAAAAATGGGAAGCAATGAATATGTGTCGATTATAGGGAATTAAACAAATCCACTCACAAGGACCCTTTTTCATTACCCTTTATCGATCAAATCCTTGACACATTGGTAGGGAAAATCATTTTTCCTTCCTCGACGGGTTCAGTGGATACGATCAAATAAAAATATTCCCAAAGGATTAGGACATACCTACTTTTACCTGCTCGTGGGGAACATTTTCCTACTTAGTACTCCCCTTTGGACTCTGCAACACACTAGCTACTTTCCAATGAGTTGTCCTCAATACATTTTCAATCTTTATTAATGATTGTGTAGAGGTGTACATGAACAACTTCACAGTATGGTTATACATTTAAAGAAGATTCGGATAATTTGGAGAAGGTGCTCAAAAGATGCAAAGAGACAAACCTTTCCCTCAGTAATGAAAAATGTTTTATGCTGCTAATTGAAGGAATTTTTTGGGGTCACCACGTTTCTCCTGTAGGTATCAAAGTGGATTCGACAAAAAATGAGGTAATAGTCAACCTTCCTATTTTGAAGATGCAAAAATATGTACGTAGTTTTCTAGGATATGCTAGTTATTATCATCTCTTTGTTAAAAAAATTACAAAAGTTGCATTCCCTTTATTTTCATTACCTTCCAAAAATGAATATTTTACTTGGACTGATCAATGTCAATGTGCTTTTGAAGCTCTGAAAGAGAAGTTGTTTGCAACACCAGTCCCAAGGGGACCAGATTAGTCCTTACCATTTCATATATCCATTGATGATTTAGACATCGCCATTGCAACAATGCTTGTGCAACGAGATGAACAAAACCCCTATGCTATATATTTCATCAACAAGAACCTAACTCCTATGGAGCTCAACTATATGGTAATAGAAAAATAATTCCTTTCTATTGTTTATTCTATAAATATGTTTTTTCATTACACAACATGCTATCATGTTTTTCTACACACCAACCACTCTATCATTCTATGTTTAATGAAAAAACCCATCACCCATGGTAGAGTGACTAGGTGGCTATTGATACTACATGAATTTGAAATCATCATCCTTGATAAGCCTTGGAGGGATAATGTTGTTGATGACTTCCTCTTAAGTCTCATCAATTATGGAGATATGCTTCCTGTTGAGGATGTTTTTCCCAATGAACACTTATTTTCACTATCTATTAACGCTCTATGGTTTGTAGATATTTATAACTACTTGGATACAAGGAAAATTCCAACATGTCTCTCACAAAAAGAATAACAAAGGATTATTAAGCAAAGTGATTGATATTCCTGGATTCAAGGCTACCTCTTTTACACCGAGTCAGATTATATGATTTGATGCTATGATTGAGAGGATGAAATTCATAACATACTAAAATATTTTCATGATGGTCCCTATGGAGGGAAATTTACTGACAAAAAGACCACTCATAAAGTGTTGTATCGAGGGTATTACTAGCCTACTGTTTTTCGAGATTCCTTAAAGTACGTAAGAAGTTGTGATAATTTCCAGAGAACGGGATGGCATGTCTAATAAGATGAAATTCCACTTCAAACTCAATGCGTGGTGGATCCATTAAATAAATGGGATTTAGACTTTTTGGGACCTATTAACCCACCATCTAGACAGAAGACCTATATCTTGTTTTGCACTGACTATGCTACCAAATGGATCAAGGCCAAAGCACTCACAAAGGCCACAAAATAGGTAGTGGAAAAATTTCTCTATGGGAAAACCTTCGTTCGATTTGGGGTACCACAATAAATTTTCACAGATGGAGGGGCACAATTCACTTCAAATCTCTTTCGGACCCTCATGAAACAATATAAGATCTGACACAGAATAACCACACCCTACCATCCATAAGCCAATGGGAAGGTGGAAGGAACCAACAATATCATGGAGTCTATATTGACCAATATCGTGCAACTACATCTCAAAGATTGGGTCGATAGACTAATAGAAACTCTTTTTACTTACCATACTACATGGTAAAACACCACAGGTTTCACCCTGAATGAAATTTTATATGGTAAGAATGTTATCCTTCCCATATAGTTTGAAGTAGAGACACTAAGAATTGCACTGCGACTAGGCATGTGCCTCTCAAAATCCTAGTAGAACCTCCTGAATCAGATCAATGAGATGGATGAACTTCATCAAGTTTCTCTACATGATGCCTCCATTGTTACACAACAAAGAGTTAGATGGTATGACAAGTTTATTAAGAAAAATAAATTCCAGGCATGAGACTGGGATCTTCTATATGATTCCAGGTTCAAGGATTTTAAAGGAAATTTTTGCACTGATTGGCTTGGACCATATGAATTCGATATTGTCTATGACAATGGGTTAGTGGAGTTTCATACTATTGATGAAGATCAGATTCCCCTTATGGCCAAAAGTCACAATTTGATATTTTATCAAAAACCATTTTCCAAAGATACCTTCATTCAAGATCTTGTTTCTTATTCAAACTTGGAGATTGTTGGTATGGTATCTATGCCATCTATACCTACAAAAAAGGTGATACTTTATCAGATAATATATATATATATATATGTGCACACACACACACGCACACACACAAATCCGCCTATGAAAACACCCTTGGGGCACGATTGGACAGATGTCATATGAAAAATAGCCTTTTGGAAGATGACACACACACACACACACAATTGTGAAAACCCCCTTTGGGGGTGCAGTCAGAAAAATGTCATCTGAAGACCAACCCTCTGGTGGATGATATTTGCAAATAAAAAAAAAGAGAAGGAGAATAATTTCCAATTTGACTAATAATTCTTTTTGTTACATCTTATTGTAAATACAAGAACTCTCTACTACAAGACCTTCCACTGTTGCAAAATTGTAGACTCCTACATAACCTCCTGTTATTACAGAACTTGTTATGTACCAAATTCTTAAGATATTAGAATAAACTAGGAGTACACACCATGTACCCCAATGTGAGTGTGGAACACATATCCAATACATATTATAAGATAGATGAATTACACAATAACTCCTTAAAGAATAGGAGAACCTCCTCCAAATTCCCAAATACATTCATACATCCCAATTCACATCCCTCAATAATGAATACATGATCTCTCGATATATACCTATACACACAATACACATGAGGCCACTTTACTATTAGGGTGGCCCTATTACATATACATCTACACATTACATGTACATTTATCCCTATATATGCCTCCCCTTGGGGTCATATCATATACATTTAACCCTATATATGGCCCCCTTGGGTTATTACATAGTACCCACCTTAAAAAAACTTTGTCCTCAAATATTTGCAATTAAAGGCTTCACATGTGATGGAACCAAGTAATATGATTTTGTTATGTTCGTACTTTATTCATTCCATTGATGATGATCCATCCATCTGTTGGATAGGCAGTTTCAAATATAATTTTGGAGAAAAACCTAAGTATAAAGAAAGGACGTAGAAGGAATAAAATGCATTGAAGGAATAAATGGCGCAAAAGGAAGAAAGGACACAGAAGGAAGAAATCACGTATAAGGAAGGAAGCACATAGAAGTACAACGCGAAGGACAAAGACAACATGCAGAAAAAAGGATAAATCAATCGAACGAGAGAAGGAAGCACAAAAGGATGACAGTGCAACTTTCCAGAAATAGAAGATCAACAGAAAATTTGTATAAAGAACGAGAAGTAAAAGAAGGAAAACAACCAATTAACTGAAGCTAGCCATGCCACACATTGTAATGGGTTATTTTTGTTAGGATATTTAGACACTTAGGAGTTAGTTAAGATCTACTTGGTCTAATGTGTCGTTAGGTAAAAGTGTTTTTCTTAGTGTTTTTCTTTATTATGCATTAGTATGCATTTGTAGTTAGGAAATATGAGGGTCACGATATGTTCCCGACATTGAGTGATCCGATGGTTCATATTCTCCTCGATCTTAACAACCATTGATCTATGGATTAACACCCGATTGGTCTATGATCTCTATTTAAAGAGCATGGAGGGTCATTTTCAGAGGATAAATTGTGAGAAACTCTCTTGTAAAATCTCTATGTAATCCTTTTCTTTTGCATTAATAAACTGCTCCAAGTGGTCGCGTTGGTTGGGGTCGTGGATGTTTCCCCATAGAGGTTTTACCACGTCAAAACATTGGTGTGTTGATCTTTGATCTAGTTGTGTAAGTGGTTACTGAAGTTATTCATCCAATGTTGGAATACTTGTGTTGCCAAACAAGGAATCAGAGCCTGTTTGAAGACCTGCTCCTATTGTAGATCGAGATCATGAATCCAAGTTGTCTCATCTCCATTTTCTATCATTTCTGTACATTTTTTGGGTTGAGAGGACTATTCCATTATGTCTGGAGCGCTCATTTTAGTCATGAACGATTTTGGATTCACTCGAAAAGGTTTCCATTTTCCCAAGATAGGACCATTAAAGTCAGATCCAGAGGTATAAAGCCAGAATACACATTTTTAAAGTTTTTTGCAGAGTATTATTTTGGTTTTATATTTTTTGTTTTCGGGTTGCTACTCTTTTATATTTGTGTATGCTCTTTTCCCTGTGCCCCATTCGATCTCAGAAATTAAGAAACATATAGGAAAAGGTGCATTTTCCGGGTAAGCTAACTGAGATCTAACTCTTGTTGTCATCGAGAAACATAATTTTTTTTCTTGTGTGAAAAGAGTTTTTTTTAGCAAGTTCTCCAAGGCCATATTCAACAACAACAATAATACTCTTGCTAAACAATACAATATGTTTTTCTAGCCCATTTGGTTAAAAGTTACCTTATTAATTAAGAGGTCTTGAGTTCAAGACTTTGTTTTTGTTACTTTTTTTGAAAAAGTTCATGCTCCATTGAAAAGTGTATTTCACTTCAAGTATAAAAGTGAATCACTTTAAGTAGCTTTTATACTTTATTTTAGAGTTGTTTATTTTTCATGCGACTTTTCTTTTATAAATTAACTTCATTGTAAAAATGATCCCCGCTTATTTTTATAAAAGTGGGTCACTTCATAAAGAAACTTACATCACGACGTGGTCATTTGGTTACTATTTAAGCCTTTTTTAAAAAGGGCATAACTGTCACATTCAAAGTTTGTTTTTAGTGTCGTTTTTTTTTTTTAAATCGCACAATTTTTCGAGATATTTCCATCCAGATCATCAGTTTCAGTTTTTAAATCCATATTATCTACATATTTAATATGGATTATTCCAGTAATTTTTTTCTTACCAACACCAACTACTTCCAATGGAAATCTCATATGGAGGATTTATTAAGAAGTAAAGGTTTGTACCGGATTACCTTCGGAAAGGAAAAAGAACCCACTAATGTTGATAATAAATCAAAATGGGCTCTTAGGAGTGAAGAAAGACGTGGACTAATCAAAATGTCGATCTCTCCTGATTTAAGGTTCCACCTTAAAGAAATTGATGAGCCCGATGAAGCTTGGGAAAAGATTGAATCTGTGTTTGGTAAACTCAATATTAATTGAGAAAAATAGATAGAAAATCAAGTGCTGACTTTAAGTCCAAGTGTTTTTTCTTGCATTGGATACAATCGATCTAAGTTTAAAACACTCAGAAATTTATGTGAAGAATGTGAAATAAAGATGGAGGAAGAGTGTTGCATTTATCTTATTATTTCTAAGCTAGGTAGTGCATATTATGTGTTTGTATCTACCTTCTATGCCATGAGAGAGGCTCTAGGGAAATCTTATCAAAAACCCACTCTTGAGTCCTTTTGTTTTGCTTTGATTAGAGAGGAAGATAAGCTTGTACAACTTGGAGTGATCAACACTGCAGGTACCTCCAACAAAGCCTTAGTCACCCAGCAGAAAGAAAAACCCAAGAATCCCAAGAAGAAACATCACCGCTGCAACAACAAGCAACATAAGGGTCCCAAACCCACTCAGACAACTTCAACTCCTAATGGTGACAAAGGAGCAAGATATAAAAATAAGAAGACTGTGAAACATTGCAACTTTTGCGATAAAGATGGTCATGATGAGTCCAAATGTTTCAAGAAGATGGCATCTTTAGAAGTAGCAATGAAGAAGCACAACATCAGTATTGATTCTACTTCTTCTCATGGACATGCACTTTTTTCTTCTAGTTTCTCCTTCAATACAACTTCTACTTCTTCTCTGATGAGTGGCTTATTGATTATGGAGCATCTTATCCTATGGCTAAGGATAAAGAAATATTTTCTGCTCTAAATGAATGTAACACCAAGAAAATATTTGTTGGTGATGATAGATCTCTTAGTGTTGTGGGATCTGTAACAATTCAAGTAGATAATGGTTATTTCAATGATGTATTATATGTTCCAAGTCTTTCTTGCAACCTTCTATCAATATATCAAATCACTCATTCAGGTGAAGGTAAAATCGTAGAGTTTTCACCTCGCCAAGTTGTAATCAAGAATCTAAAATATCCTAAGCATGTTCTTGCAACTGGAATTGTCGATGATATTACCATGTTGTACAAGTTTGACAACTTTGGGTCATCATCTTTTTCATCAGTTTTTGTTGCTCATAGCGATGACTTGAGAAAACTTTGGCATGAGAGGTTTGGTCATCTAAACTATCGCTCATTGCAACAACTATGTAATCAACATATGGTGATTGGACTTCCTCATGTTTCATGCATAGATGGTGTTTGTGTTGGTTGTGTTCTCGACAAACATCATTGGAATAGTTTTGAAAAACGTGCATCTTGGCACGCCTCGAGCCCTTTGCATCTTGTTCACAACAATTTGTGTGGTCCACTTTCTACTCCTTTTTATGGGTGCAAGTATTTCTTAACTCTCATTGATGACTTTTCGAGACGTACTTGGGTTTACTTCTTAAAACTTAAGAGTGAAGTTTTTGACAAGTTTTTGTCCTACAAGGCCCTTGTAGAAAAGCAATCTGGACATCAAATTCAAAAGTTAAGAACAAATAATGGAGGTGAAATGTGAACACTAATTTTACAAGTTGGCACTACACAGGGAATCCAAATGCAACACATTGTTCCATATACACCACAACAAAATGGTGTTGCTGAGAGAAAGAATCACACATTAAAATAAATGGCTAATTGTATGATCCAATCTAAGGAATTAAGTCTAAAGTATTGGGTGGAAGAAATCAACTGTGAAAATTAAATAGTAAATCACATTCCCACAAAGGCTCTTAAAAATATGACATTGGAAGAAGCTTGGACTAAAAGTAAACCATATGTAAGTCACTTCCTTGCATTTGGCAGTATAGCATGGGCTCACATTCCTGATGAGAAAAGGAAAGAATTGCAGCCTAAAAGTGAGAAGTGTATATTTGTTGGTTATTTTGAATATGTAAAAGGTTATAGACTTCTTCAACCACATTGTAATGAAATTATTATTAGAAGAGATGTTAAATTTGATGAAACTCTCTTGGCCTGTGAGCCTAATTCGACGATTGTGCCTTCTTCGGCCTACGATCCATCTTTGAAATTTATGCCTTCTTTTGTTCCTATTCTAGTTTCTTATTTAGATGATGACAGTGAGGATGAAAATCCACCTCTGCCTTCTCATCTTCCTCTAGATGAGTCCTTTGAACCCGAACCAACACCAATTCCACTACTTCCTAGATGGGTTCATTCAATACGAGAAGCAACTGGTGGTGTTTTTGGTGATCCTTCAGATCAGCGTCAAACACGTTCACAGTTCCTTCAAGCCTCTTCTCTTTTGGCTCAATTTTCAGAGAATCGTGATCCAAAGACATTTGCAGAAGCTTCAGGTCATTCAGATTGGGATACAACAATGAATGAAGAGTATCATTCTTTAATGGAAAACTTGTCATATGTAAATGGGTCTACAAAACTAAGTATGCATCAGATGGAAGTGTTGAAAGACACAAGGCTCAGTTAGTTGCCAAAGGATTTTCCCAAGTTGAAGGAATTGACTATAATGAAACCTTTTCCCTTGTAGCCAAAATGAATTCCATCTGCCTTGTTCTTGCCCTTGCTGCCTCACATAAATGGGAGGTCCATCAAAATGATGTTAAATCTTCCTTCTTGCACAAATATTTTCAAGAAGAAATCTACATGGAACAACCTCCTGGATATGTCCAAAATGACTCTATCCTTGTTTTTCGCCTTAAGAAATATCTTTATGGTCTTAAGCAAGCTCCTCGAGCTTGGTATGCCAAAATGGAAAAATTTCTTATTGACACCAGATTCTCTAGATGCCATTCTGATCCTAATGTCTATACCAAGAGAGTAGGAAGCCATCTCATAATTCTTTTCCTTTATGTTGATGACCTTATCCTTATTGGTAGTGACTCAAAACTTTTAAACCATGTGAAATCCAGTCTAAAGAAGAAATTTGAAATGATAGACTTAGGATTTTTGCACTATTTCCTTGGCCTCCAAGTTTTGCAAACCAATGAAGGAATTTTTCTTTCCTAGTCTAAGTATGCTTGTGACCTCCTTCGTCACTTTCACATGGAAGATTGTAAACCAACCCCTTCTCCCTTCCAGTCTAGATTAAAGCTTACTTCCACCTGTACTTCTCCCAAATTTGATGCCACCTTGTACCATCAGTTAGTTGGTAGCCTCTTATAATTGACTCATACCTGTCCCGATCTTTCCTTTTTTGTTGGTCTTGTTGCCCGGCATATGCAAACACCACATGAAATACATTGGAAAGAAACTAAAAGGATACTTCGATATGTCCATGGTACAATCCAGTTCGGGACACATTACATTTCATGGGGGGCGCCTTTATTGGTGGGTTTCACTGATTCAGATTGGGAAGATGACCCTGATGATCAAAAGTCTACTGCAAGTTATGTTTTTAGCCTTGGTTAAGGACATGTCACTTGGGCCTGTAAGAAACAGCATGCTATTGCACTTTCTTCAACAGAAGAAGAGTACCAAGCAATGGTAAATGCAAGTCAGAAATCCTTGTGGCTTTGACAGATCCTTTCAGAGTTTGGATTCCAGCAGCAGCATCTGACCAAAGGTGCAACAATCAAAGTTCCATCAATCTCACCAAAGACCCAGTTCAACATCAATGCAACAAGCGCATTGAGATACACATGCACTTCACCAAAAATCTCATTCATGATCAAGTTATTGAAGTTCTCTTTTGCACTACAGAAGATCAAGTTGCAAACATTTTCACAAAGTCTCTTACAAAAGCGGGTTTTCCAAACTTTGATCTATGATAGGAGTTCAATAAGTTGTCATTAAGGGGGTATAGGCTCTAATGTATCCTTCCTTCTCCTATTGTGTCACTATTGTAAATCCTTCAATCCTATCCCAAGTTTTTCTTAAGGGGGGATATTAGGATATTTAGACACTTAGGAGTTAGTTAAGATCTACTTGGTATAATGTGTCATTAGGTAAAAGTGTGTTTCTTTATTATGCATTAGTATGCATTTGTAGTTAGGAAATCCGACGGTCACGATATGTTCCTGACGTAGAGTGATCCGACAGTTCATATTATCCTTGATATTAAAGGGGATTGATCCATGGCTTAACACCCGATTTGTCCATGATCTCTATTTAAAGAGCATGGAGGGTCATTTGTCGATGATTGATTGTGAGAAACTCTCTTGTAAAATATCTCTGTAATATTTTTCTTTTGCATTAATAAATTTCTCCAAGTGGTCACATTGGTTGGGGTCATGGATGTTTCCCCGTAGGGGTTTTACCACGTCAAAACATTGACGTGTTGATCTTTGATCTATTTATGTGAGTGGTTACTGAAGGTGTTCGTCCTTTGTTGGAATACTTGTGTTGTCGAACAATTTTGGGATATATAATAATAGGGGTTTAAGCCCTATATTTAGAGTATACATATGTAATGAGATTGGGATATTAGTGTGTGGAAAAATGAATTAATGTTATGAAAATATCATGAATGTAATAGGCAGTAAGTAAGAAAGAAGATGAATAAAGAAGGAGTTTAGGGAGGATATTGTGTCTTGTGTTTTTAATTGTCTATATGCATTTATGAATGATGATATACTTCGTAGAATGGAGTTAGTCTATGGATTGATTATGCTGCAAATGTTCATGTCTAGCTGTGATCATCTAGGTAATAATATAGAGCTTACTTAAGCTAAAGAATAAGGAACAATGATTCACACCTCTGCCTCCCTTTCCCTTACTACTGCAAAAACCTAGTTTTTGCAGTCTCAATAGATGCCTCAGGTGAGACTTCATCTACACAAGAAAGTGATGTTGAAAGGGTTGATGTCTTGAGGGTTTGTTGGTCACAGTTTAACCGAATCTTGGGTCTTAAAACCCGTGCGCAGACTAGTCGTAGCCCAACAAATGGTTATGTCGTCAGGACTAGGAAATTATGATTAAGGGAATGTTTTGGAGGCCAACTAAGAAGGAAATCATAGACTGGTTGGAATGAAAAGAAAATGAATTCATACGACAAGAAAAAAAAGAACATTCGTATGAGTAACAAGAAATGGATGTAAAATATGTGTTCACAGACTTGCATGGAATTTTCTTTGGCGAATTTCCATAAATTCTGACAGAATGGCTAGAAACATTGGTTGAGAAGACATGAAGGTTTAATGTTGCAAAACCAAAGAATTGGACTCCTAAATTGATAAAACAACTGAATTCGGTAAGTAACTCAACTACTAGAGTAGTTGATTTTTTGTTAGATAGTGTATTAGGGGGTTATATTACAGAATTTGTATTAGATTGAATTCAATCATACAATGTTGTAGAAATATTATTTTTCAAAGGACCACATAGTAGGTTCTTGAAATCATTAAATACATGGATAAAGATGTTCTTATGTGAAAAACACATGATGATTATGAAGTTTGGTGGCTAAATGGGCTTCGTGCACATAAGCAATGAACGAGGAAGGAAGAGACTGATGATGCAAGAAGGAAACATACAAGAGGTAGAGTACGATTTTGGAGAATTATGTTGAGGAATAGGGTATAAGTGGAAAACGACTAGGGCTGGGAGAGAAGAGTATCACAATGATCCGAAAGAAAGTGAACCTTGAACAAAAATATGAATCATGGAGATACCGTATGGAGGAGGAAAAGAAGAAGAGTATTAGTCTAGTCCAGTAATAGAGGAACCCAAAATTCCTACTCATATAGGATCCTGTGTTGAATCCACGACCCTATGTGTGGCACCACAGTCAGAGATAACAGTTGAAGACTTTTCAAAAGATATCATTGTTAGTCAAGGATTACAGAGTATTAGTAGTCAATATAGTGGGACTAGTATGCAGAGTCAAAATCAAAGTCCACCAACATCACTAAGAGGAGGGACTACAAAAACCAACATGGCAAGAATAGAAAATACATTTAGACTTCCTGAATTCAAGGGGGTCGGATAAGAGGATCCATAAACAACATTTATGTGTATGCAAAACAATTTGGGCTGCTAAAAACATACAATATGATGTCGTAAAAATTGTGCAGTTAGCAACAACATTTAGAGGTCGTGCACTGGTATGGTATATGAAATTACAAAGAATTACGCCTATAGGATAGGCCAGGACCTTGTTAGAGATAAAGCAAGCGTTATTAAAGGAGCTCAAAAAGCCAAAGTCAGAATCACAGTACATCACCAAACTGAAAGAGATCAAACATGTACAAACAAAGTCTGTATGGAATTACGATCAATGCTTTAAAGATGTAATGGGGAGACTGATGCTCCAAATTCCAGATCAACAACATCAAGAGTGGTTTATTGATGGACTTTTACCACACATTTGGAGGTCCCTAATTCAACAGAAGGTTACATCTCAACCTAAGGTGCTAGAAATTGAAATGAAACTAGAAGCATCGCTGACAAGAGATACAGAATGAATGACATAGGTTTATACACAGTTGGTTGCATTAACAATCTAGTTGGACGAGATTACCAAAGGAAGGGAAAAATGAAAACATGTTTGGTGTACAAACTGTAGGATGAAATGTCATCACAAGGACGAATGCCCAACATTTGTGCAGTATTTGGTAGCTGGAGTGCCAAATCCACTACCTAGAGGAGGATACTGTGAGATCTATAAGAAATGGGGCCATCATCCCACTGAGTGTCCATTACTATAGAAATATCAGAGTACTCCAAAGAAGTTGTTTTGAAATTTTTTCAAGTCAGTAGGGCATGAAGAGAAGGACTGTCGCGCATTCGACTTACTAAGAGAGCGCACATCAAATATATATAGGATCTAGGAAGATAATACCGATGCATATGGGAATATCACGCAATATAATGATCATCGAGGTTTTAATCAGTGGAAAAGAAGAATTTTTTGCAAAAGCAGAGGTAGAGGAGGATGAGGACCGATTATTTTTTATAACTGTAATCAACTTGGAAACTTAGCCTGATATTTCTAGAACCTGTGTACCACATGCACATATTGCAGAGCACTGGATCACGTAATGGAGGATTGTCCCCAACTAGTTGCAAAATGGAAGGATAGAGGCAACCCAAACCAAAATCAACATCATAATCAGAATGTCCAGATAATATCTGTCGAAAGACACAGTGAAGGACCAAAAATCACAGTTGTTATTCATGGAGGAGTTCAGACAGAAATATATGTGGCAACTAAAGGAAACCAAATATAGTAATGGGTAAGAAATCCAGCAGGGCCTATGCCAACATTCAACCCACAATAAGAAAAAGAGACATATTAGAGAAAAAGAAAGGAAATACTTGAACCACATGGGGAAGTGTCAACATCATCGCTACCTCATATAGAAGACCCAATGGTCCCTGAAAAGACAAGTGAGCAAGTAAGTACACTAACCAAATTCTTAAAGAGTTGTGTAGAACTGATGAAGGATAGAACTATGCTCAATATATTATATAACATGATTGATCATTGAGAAAAAGTAAAGGACACACCTATCGCACAAAGAATGGTAAATCAGGTACTGTGCGGGAAGAGAACCAATGGGGAATTCAAGTTTAATGCGCAGATTGGGAGTATTATGTGAATAATCTTATTCTAGATTTAGGATCAGATGTGATTGTACTACCTATGAAGACATGGGAGATGATGGGAGAACCTAAGCTAATATGGTCCCCTGTTCAGTTAAGGCTCGTGAATCAACATAAGATAATCTCAATTAGGCGACTAATGGGAGTACCTGTGAGCATAGATGATGGCAGACTTTGAAGTTATTGAGATCATAGATGATAGTAAACCATATCCAGTCTTAATGGGATTGGAATGGGCGGTCAATAATCATGCAATAATTAACTTGAAAAGGAGAGAGATGATCTTCGAGGTTGGGGATCTAAAAGTTACTGCACCATTGGACCCATCATAAGGGAAGAGATACACCGAGTCAGTAAGAGGAAGTTACATGGAAAATTTATATAGTCTGATTACATGAATGGAGGATTATGTCAACCCAACAATGGATTCTGCACTAAGTTGGAGAAGTATCGGTTCATGTGCATCGGATTCAGAAGTTGGTTTAGAGAATTGGAAATAGAGAATGCATGAAGTATAAACTAGACAATGTGCATGTATAAACCGATCCTTAAGTTGGATTGGAACATAGCTATGTGACCCACCCAAGTACCATGGACTAGCTGAGATTGATGTGTTTATAAAATCATTTGCATTACAAGTTCTTGAACAATAGAGGCTCTTTGCACTGAAGTTCGTCTTAAAAGAAACCCCAACTAGATGGTGGTGTTAGAATATGAAAGATGTGTGCTTGTTTTACCATTTACAATACCATTGTCACCCAACCATAGGCTGAATCCACCCTCCAAGCACCTTAACCTTGACAAAGAATCACTCTGGAAGCAAACCCTAGGCTAGATAGCCAAACAAAGGGTAGTGCACCTTTCCCCAAGGATAGCGCATCAACAAAGGCTGATCAGATGTTCCAAACCCTAGCCAAGAGATAGTCTAAGCCAAAATGTAACTGCTAGCTACAATAGCTGCACCAACAGCTCTCCTCCAAACTTGTGCACAAGACTACAACTGCATTGCGCAGAACTAGCTCTCTGCAACTACTAAGATGATGTCAAATGAGAGACTGGCGCCTCGTATTTATAGTGGTTCTGGCAGACTTACTGGGGATGACTTCTTATTCTAGGTATCTGTTTTTTCAGTATATTATTATTTCTTCTAGTTGACTTCTTCTCTTGGAGGCTAATAACCTAATATAAATTGTCTTCTTGAGCCGACAAGTCTTCTAGGGTTATTAGCCAACTCATTAGGGTTTCTTCTTGCTTCCCAGAGTATTCTATTCTTGTCAGGTTCACACGTGGAGGTAAATACCTCCCGTAGCTACCATAATATCAACACTCCCTCCTATCTAGAGAGGTATTACAGGTAATGGTCTTGAGCACAAAAACATACCATTCACCTGATAGCATCAACATAGTTGTATAGACTAGTTCATGACTAGGTCATGAGCATCATCATCATCATCAGCTGCATCATCTCTTGAAACCATACTCTATCTGAGTAATCAGACATGATGCTCACTCCACAGAGTGATACATAAGCCATTCTTCTAATCTAGAAGAGTAAATTCTCTAAACCATTTTTCGTCTGGAAAAATCTCTATTCATCATTCATCTTGCTGATGATTATCTCCAATAAACTGTTGATGGTCTTCAATACAATCAGAACAAAAAATAGAACACAACTGTGTCTATCCATAGTAGTACATAACTACAATCCAGTGGTACACTACCACACCAAGTAACAAACAAGTACTTGATCAGCAACATATAGTCACGAACAATGGAACATATCCACCACAGTAGTATACATCTATTGTCTTCATAACAATCATCTGATAGAAACCTACACAGAAACAATGTTATGATATAAACTGAATCATCTGGGCCAATATTTTACTCATATCTGTGAGATATGAAAGAATATCTACCCTCAGAGTAGAACAATGAGATATCTGTACTATTCTTCTCAAGAAAGGAAGAATAACTGTCATGTCTTCTGAACCTGGAGCATTCCCCATCCTGGGCCATTCTTCCTACACTAATCAAAGTGCACCCTGGAGAGAATGTATAAACCCTAAGGAATGCATGTCACTGATTGCTAAGCCTGGACCATTCCCCACCCTAGGCCATTCCTCCTACACTAATCAAAGTGCACCCTGGAGAGAATGTATAAACCCTAAGGAATGACTGTCTGGACCATTTTCTCTGTTAACCACAAGAGGAAAAGAATGTCTTGTATCAACCTCCAAAATGGACCATTCATTATGTTAACCACAATGAGAAATCGTTGTCCGGCGAGGCGGGCTAGTCTTCTTGAGTAACCCTCAAGAAGAGAGACTGCCCTAGACCACTCCCCATGTTAACCACAATGGGAAGTTGTTGTCTATGATACATCAACAATCTAGACCATTTTCCATGTTAACCACAATGGGAAATCGTTGTCCGTCAGAAATATCAATCCACTTTCCGAACATGAAAGCATTTGTCCAAGATGGACTATTTTTCAATCTTGAAAATGAATGTCCTCAATAATATTGTCAGTGCTCCCTCCCAACCTGGGAGTCATCTCTTCCTTTTTCAATAAGGAAGTCATCTCCACGAGCTCCAGCTTGAGTACGCAAACTCTTTCATCTTGGATAGAAGCTTTACCAAAATCTCTTCTTATCTGCTCATCTGTGGAGATATGTATTAGAGAACCACTTTCTCCTTTCTGGACTTCATCACAGATAATGTAATTCTTGATTTTAAATGTACTTTAGTCTAGAACACTAATTTTCTGTGAAGGCTTCATGTAGCTCTGAACAATAGAGTATATCATTGTTGGAAAACAGGAACATATCCATGTGGCACTTCTTCTGTCATCATGAGATCTAATATTCTAAGTAATCATCTTGATGTTATAGTAAATCTTCAACACGCTTCTGCTGTGCACTAGAGGTTCTCCACCAAGTTATCTTCTTCTATCTGCATACAAGGGTCTCTTCCTGGTATGCCTCAAAGTCTTGAGATTGCTCTTCATATGCTCTTTATTCAATTTCTCCGGAGAACATTCTTTGCATTCATCTGATGTAGAAAGCCAACTCATGGATGTTGTGGATGATATAATGACTCATGTAGAGATAATTCTAGTTTACTGGAACAATTAATCATCATATTCTTCTCCCTCCATTTGGCAAAACCTCTAGTTTTGGATCTCACGATGCTTTCATTCATAAGTCTTCCATACACTATTCTTCATCACGACTTTCAGTTCCTCTGCTTGTTTGCTTTTTATTGAGTTTATATTAGGCTGACAATATTGTGATTCTTGATACAATGATTGGTTTCTCTAGCTTCTCTTTCTTTCTTGGAATCTTCATGTGTTTCTTTAGTTCTCGGGTCCATGGAGTTTCTTATAGATTCCATGCCCTAAAGATTCCATCATAGGATCACGAATGTGGATGGACAACC